>JAUCBJ010008237.1:0-208341 GCA_032718475.1 Nemertoderma westbladi | reverse complement strand
AATAACAAAAATGCTTTTAGACGCAATCAAAATTCAACCATCTCCAGGGGAAAACGGATGCAAATAACAGCTGATTACGAACAAAATGAACATGTATCCGCGTAATAGACTTTTGTTGATTGTTTTGGTTACAATAGACTGCCACTGCAACCTGTTCCTTCCCCAAAATTGAAAATCAACATTGTTGATTCACCAAGGCGGGTTTTGTGCCAATAATAATAAATCCCCACTCAGAACATAAATATATTAAAGTTCCCGCCACGGCTACATTTTTATAGTAACTTTAGCTTGTGATTTTGTCGAAATAAATATATAAACAAAATAAAAATCGGTATATGCAGATATGCCCGGAAATAATTATTTCGATCCTGTCAATGCTAAATAACCATACATTAGTAACTTTACTACCGTTTTGTTAACAAAAATCGCCATATATTAGCCTACTCATACCTACACCAATACAAAGCTTTACCAAGATTCTATATTATATTCTAGGATATAGTGTTTTCTAGCAAGGAACGATGATGGTTTGGATCTATACTAATTCCTTGGTGACTCTATCTATCTATCTATAATCGGTAGGCCTATGCTGCATGTACCGGAATGAAGAATGCTACGCCTGCTTATCTACAATATTATTGTAGTGAATACTATATTGTAAATCATGTGGAACCCACCATGCTTATTCAATCCATGAGGCAGCAAAGCACAAGATAGTGCACGGGCTGGTCCTCACAGCGAAAGCAATGTCCGGCAAAGCGGAGGCGGCTCTGTTCATGGTCAAGCTTGGGGTAGAATCAGAATGAGACACCTCCACCTGTATAGGGTCTGGTTGGAGGGATGTGCTGTGCATGCACGTGACAATGAATCCGGTACAGTTTTCTTTGGTACCATTATAAATGACAGGTGAGTCCTCAATTCTATAGCAGACTGGGTGTTACTGGCGGTGCGTTTGAAGCTACATACAGGGCAGAGGGAACTATTTTGTGTTTTAAATCAATAATTGGCTACAAAATTACATCTCCTATATTTTACGTCATGATGTAAAATATAAGAGTTGTATATTTGTAGCCTACAGTATTATTACTATTTGAATTCAAATAATAATAAGGCCTACATACAGGCCCGTAGCCAGGATTTTAAAAGGGCGGTTCGGTTTTTCAAAAAAAGGCCAGGCACTTTTTTAATTTGTTTAAATAATGACAAATATCCATTCGTTTAGCCAGACATTATTATGGTACACTGTATGAATAGGGCAGAGGAGGAGGGAGGAGGGAGGGGGAGGGGGGGGGGGGGGGGGGGGATTGGATGACCTGAAGCCCGATACGAAACTTTAATATTTGTTTTGCCGGAAAGGGCACTTTTAAGAATAGGTGAATATAATTAAAAGGATAATATTTCTCAAAAGGTGAGTATAAAAAGGGCACTTTTCTCAAAAGGGCGGTTCGTTCGAACCAACAAACCCCCCCTGGCTACGGGCCTGACATAAAATTTTTTGCGATGTTACTTACAACGAACTGTTTTACCAGCTTTTGGTTTCCTATTGTTGGACGTAGCATCTCCCCCATATTGCTTCCAATTATTTGCCCCATTGGCATCATATTTCCTTGGATTGAAACCAAACTTAGTTGCGACACCTCGTGTAGGCAGAGTTCTGCCAGTTGTCGGTTGTTTTTTTGTTAATTTTGACATGACTGTCGGGAACCCACAATGTTGCTTTATATAATAGGATATATTGTTTCCAAACAAACCAGTTACAATGTACAACCATTTACTCCAGACAATTATGGAAACCAGTAATAGGATATCAGTTTCAAAAAAACAGGAATTGTTTACAAATATTCCTTGATTGTTTGTATCAGATTGTTTCGAGGTAAATATGGTTAACTTCACAATCGCAGTTATAAAATGGATAGGTATTGGAGATATCAGTCGACAGCTTATATATTGTACCGATATAATCAATGTTTTCTTAAGTAAATCATCAAATATCATTATTATTATATGTTTGCCGTCTTCATTAAATCCATTGCTACATTGCTTGAAATTATCAACAGAGTTAGTCATAGTAATGTAAATTCATTGTTTAAAATGTTGAAAACATTTTATTGCACATAATTAATTGCTTTTTTAACGAAGTTATAACCGATGTTTGAGTAATAAAGCAAGATAAACAATAACAACTTTTATTCATAAAATCGTATTATTTTTATGCCAATTTAAGGAACCTTTTATTCATGTACGGGTACGCCTAACTCGTGGTAGTTATAGTACAGGTACTATACTACAGTAGTGTAGGTAGGCTAGAAATACTGGTGTAGTACATTTCCTGTCGCAGTTAGCATTAAGCGGGTGTTGCCATTCTCAGGTGTTGTAGTTTATTTGAACTGCTCTGTTTCTAGGCCTACGGTACAGTTTTAATAGACTGCACCACATATCCAATAAATCCACGGCGGCGGTTGGATCCGATCAAGGCACTTTTGTTTACAGTGATGGGTGTTGAAAATATGAAACAATGGTCATTTAACAAACGAGGCATTGTACAATCTCGTTAGTAACAGAGAATAACTGTACAAAAACCCTGCATCACCCTTAGGCACAACGGATGAGACTTGTTGCCCACTGCAAAGAAGAAATGATCAGCCTGTGCGTGATCTCGTGCTATGGCAGCCCAAGACAAAGGACCGGACTCATTGCCATTTAAAGGACCAGGTTAGTAAAGGAGCAGGTTACAGAGGCGTGATGGGGCAACAAAAACAATAAACGAAAAGTAACATATGCTATGTAGAATTTAATGGGTCCGGTTTCAAAGTAAGGCAATAAAGGTCTGGTCAATAATACACAAGTAAAATATAAATCAAATGTAAAGCTTCAATACACGATATTTAGAGGGTCTGGTCAGTAGCGACTTCCAACCGCTGAGAGTAAACGTGGAGGTCAGTCATTGTCATTCCTGAAACGTTCACATGACACTGGACTTGTGACCGATTCAGCAGACACGATCAAAACAAAGAGTCAGAGAGTTACACGGAGGTTAATCGTACATCAAGGGGTGGTTATAAGGAAAAAGCATTTGTTTTTCATGTACATAACAATGTACGAAATTTTAATCCTGGTAGTTTATTGTGTTGGTTAAAATCTGCCCTTCTGAAACCTGTCGTTTTAGTGAAAACCTGGTATTCTTCACATGGGGGTAAACTGCAAAGTGAAAAAATATAACAACAGAAAGTCTGGTAGGCTATACTTCACATCGGCCGGAAAAACCGTCAGCATTTGTATTTTCCACCATTGTATTTGAACGTACATAAGTGCCCATTTTAGAAAGTTAAATTCTCTGTATAACAACCAACCAAACATTTGTACTGTAGTAAAAAGTTTAATATTTATTGATGAAACCTCGGTTATACAGTGTTAAAAGCCAAATAGTACAATAATACATACAGTAACTAATGTACGGTAATATCTGACTTATAATTTAGCAATTTATTTGTAAAATTGGAGCGTGAGTCGCTTTAAAATCCAATCGTTGGCGAGGAATTTAATTGAGACAAGAACTACATATGTCAGACTGTAATCTTTATAACGTGCTAAATTACGATTTGGAGTTGGCCTACCGGTAGGCCTATGTGCTTAGGCCTACATACTCTTACCGGTACCTTGTAACTCGTTAACATACTACCGTTACGGCTTACCGGTGCGGTAGTGCGAGTGGAGTGAGAGCTGAGCCTACCGTTCCACCGGTACAGCACTGTAAAGTGAAAGTATGTGGTGAGAGATCTATCGGGTATACCGGTAACAGGCTATTAATACTCTGCCCTATGGACAATTACCTAAAAAAACAATTATTCGCGCCGTATATGGTTTGAAATTATGTAACCTCTTCTACTGTACCAACGAGCTACAGTACCACTTTGGAGTAATATTAACACTTTCGAGAAAAATAGATAATTACTCGATGAGAAAAACATGAAACAATTAAATTGAACTACAACAGTAATATCGACTTATACCTAGTGTATTTTAACGTAGCCTTCTTGTTGATCGTTTAATAGGGTAGATCGAAAAGTCGACGGCCAATCCAGATGAAACATTATACCATGGTGAGAGGAAATTCCAGCTTCAATAAATATACTAGCCGAGGATTGAGAGTAGTGTAGTAGTTTGTTGAGTTCTGGGTGGAGATCCCTGGTTTGCTGCGCCTGCAGGTTTACGAGATAAGGCAGTGCAACACAGAGATCCCGGAATCACAATTTCCACAATAATAACGTTCATTATTATTGGTCACATGCTATTTTTATGAATGGCATGAGGCATGACAAAGGAGTACAGTGCGTGGGTGAGTGATTGATTGGTTGGATACAGTTGTGAGTGGGTTGTGAGTGCAACTCAAATATTAATGTGTAGGCCTAACCTGTTTGTCTGTGTTATATCGATAGAACTGGAATAGAAACGATGAAAATTGCTATTGCTTCATACTGAACTGTATGTTCATACTGTAGAAATTGTAACTTTACATTGAAGGAGGAGTATGTGCTATCAATAGTGAATGAAGATCTACTATACTGTACTGTAAGTTATTTGATAAATTTTCATTATTTAGGGAAAGGGAAATAGAAAAGGGACATACATTGTCTGACTACATGATCAAGTATGAAAGTTCTAGTAAAAGGAAGACAAGACAGATATCAGCAACAGCTTAAATCTGAACTAGAGTTGATCTATAACTATACCAATTCACCATCGCTTCTATAAGTGAGACAGACCTGTACTTTTGTGCATTTTTATTTCTGTGCATTTTGAGAATCGTACACATAACTAAGCAGCGCAGTATAAAAAAACCAAAACGAACCAAAACCAGCATATCGCTCTCACACTCTCAGTGTCGTAACACCGCGCCGTCACCGCGAAGTGTTTTTTGGGAACCGGGATTACAGTAAGATATTAGCGTTGGGTTTGTGCTAACGGAGAATTAGGTGTCTGAGGAATTTGGGATATACGAATATTTCAATAAATTATTTTAAATATCAATGCAAATTCCGTACCTTAATCACCATTCGCCTTATTGTAGTAATAGTTTGTACAGACTTAGGCAAAAAATCTGTGAAATTTTTTTAAAAACGGATTTTACATACGTTTACAATTAATGTTCCATAGCAGGACAAAATACCACTACGGAACTAAAAGTAAACAGTGGTAGTGATGAAAAGATTAACAAGGCCTACCGAAAACACTATCTCATCATAAAATTTAGTAGCTTAAAGTATTTAATTAAATATGTAGGCCTAGAACGGGGTATTTTTACTATGCGAAATATTTCAGTAAAATGTACATTTACGGAATCTAAACATTTTCTACAAATGGGCTGTTTTTGGAAACTTCAAAACATTGGCTGTTGTACATACTAAGCCATGAATCCAACCACCAATGGATTTGAGACACTGTAGAAGTTCACAATTAGTAATTCCGGGCGAGTTACTAACATGTTAAGCTTCATTGCCGAATTGTGCACAGTTCTAACAAATGCTATCGCGTTGCCTCCGGTACTCCATGTTTCACGTTCACCGATAAATTTACCTAAATTATAGTCCGTGTTTCCTCTTGGGAAATTGTATAATAGAAATCATGTTTTGCAGTGGCGGGATATCACCAGGCGGGATATCACTCAGTTGGGGTCAATTTGGTCCCGTTGGACTCCAATCAGTTACAGTAGAAAATATAGAATCAGGGAATGATTAATCTGGTACAAGCTGTATTGGAGTCGCGGATGTGTAACCTTTTAAAACTGCCGTGAAACCCTAACATTAGTCTTCCATATATCGCAATTTCGGATATTATAATCAACCATTCACGGCCCTTCAGGCCTATGGCAATATGGTCCCTAATTTTTCAATAACATACAGTATGTATCAGACAATGTATAAGGTATACAAGGTATACTGTATATATTGTCCATCATAACATAGGATTACCCCTAAAGATTTGCTGCTTATTTCCAAGGGAGTCCTTTATGTTACCTGGATACAAATACAATATTGCACAAAATCACAACACTAATATAAAACTAATTTCGAGTCTCATTACTGTTCCGGAGACTTCAAAGTTGCCTGTAGTTGCCTGACCAGTAGGTCCAATAATCATGAAAATTATCTTTTCTATTAAATTTTGTTTCTCTTTCACGTGGAGACATACAATTTGCACCACTGAGCACAGATATTTTCAGAAATTACATGCAAACACTAAAAATTATCGCATTTACCAATAACGCTGCTATATCAGAGCCAATTTCTTCTACCAAAGATTGCCAAATTCTTATTGGTTTACAGATTTGGATTCAGCATGAAATTCTACAGCAGATAGGATATGTTTAACAATTTTGAAGTTTTTGTACATGTACAGTAATAATAAAATATGTATCTATAGCACCTTCAATTAGCCAGGTACTGCATAGGAAACAGTATGAAGAAAATTATTTCCCATTTTGAGGGTGCGGTTTGTTAATGATAGCTTTACATAATTTACAGTATTTCAGTATCATATTGTGTGGGAAATACTGTATGAGTGCAAATAAGTTAACTGGAAAAATCCATTAATTTATTTTGCATAAACGATCATTGGTTGTCTGGGTGTGGCCAGTAACTACCACCCAACATACATTGCGATTATTTAATATCTTTAGATTAGAGTAAACGGTTGTCTGCTTGTGCCTGCTTTCATTCTACAGTACTGTAGGCCTAATAGCTATGAATATAAATAATTAGTCAACCATGTTAAGTAAAAACACCCGTTTACGTTTTTATGCCAAAATTTTTATTATTTTGGATGGAGTAACATAATTACAGTAAAATATTTTATTCCAAAATTGTAACATTACTCAATACCGTTAGTATTAACAGCGTGTTGTTATTTAGCACTTTACAACTGTAGAGGACATTACAGTATTGTTGTATTGGCCTGTACAATTTAACAATTTAAATTTTTTTTACCTTTTATTAAATTTTTTTTAAACAATTTAACAGTAACACTAATTTAATTTGTGCAATTTCTATCACTTATAATAAATATATACAATCATTTCGTAATGTTACAATTTTGGAATAAAACTACATACATACTTGTTGCAAAGTACTTTATTTCAAAATTTTAACTTTACTCAACGCCGTTAGTATTAACAGCGAGTTGTTATTTAGCACTTTACAACTTTAGAGGACATTACAGCATTGTATTGGCCTGTACATTTAGTATTGTATTTGGTGTTATTGTTTACGCGACGCATGGCGACGTTAAGTAATGTCCACTAAGGAGACATAACTCAACGCCATCATGGGTTACCACGTAAACAATAGGTGGAAAAACTAAGTGGAAAGTACTTTACAGTGTTCTGATCCTCGTGGCTTTATTTCACTCACTCACTAACGTTCGTTGGTGTAACAAAGCCACTCGGATCATCACACTGTAAAGTGCTACTTTACACACAAGTATGTAAATAGTTATTACAGTGTTCTGATCCTCGTGGCTTTATTTTTACTCACTCACTACGTTCGTTTGTGAAACAAAGCACTCGGATCATCACACTGTAAAGTGCCACTTTACACACAAGTATATGTAATTAGTTAATACTACTGTAAATATTATTTTCTACTATATACTGGCACAGCCGTATGAATCATGTATACAGGCCTTTATGTGCAACATTTCATTTATATCATAGCAGTACAGTACTGCAGTTGCAGATTAATTTTTGGGAGTAATCAGCTATTATTTGCCCAAATTTTCACCTGGTACGAATCAAATGGGAACCCCGTCAAGGAAAAAATGTTTTTATTGCAGTCGCTAAGGTGTAACTTTATTGGACTCTGAAGTTTTCCATCCTGCATAAGATGAGCGCTCAAGTACACGTATGATTCGGTATTTTTCACAGAAATGTTACCAATCTTAAAATCATATTTATCCTCCGCACTTCCATTGAAAACTAAAAACTTAGTTTTCTTTTCATTAATTATTGTGTCTGATGTGTTGCAAAAATGATCTAGAATTTTTAATTTCTTTTTAAACATTTCCCTTATAGTTGACAGTCTGGCGGTATTGTGCATCAGTAGAAGAGCGTGAAGCGACTGTAGGTAGTAGTTATCTTTACCAACAAGTTTTAACATTTTTAACAGAGGATCAATATAAAATTGTAAAGAGAAAACGAATAGAAGCAGAAGGAGCCCCTTGGTGCTTGGCGCACCCCTAAACTAGTTATATGTCAACAGAGTTCAGTCTCATGTATGTATTTGCTTATACAACAATGACCGGACAGCATTGATCATCTTCTTACCGCAACCGGATTTTAACAAAAGTTTGAACCTATCAACTGTCATACGCTTTGCTAAAGTCGATAAAAGTTATAAAAAGTTTCTTTACACGTTATTATAACCAAAACAATAAACTAATGTCAATAGAACAGGTTACAGTTTTTTTTGGAAAGGTCGGTTGTTATTTGCGTCGAATTTCCCCTGGAGGGAGAGGGATTCATTTTTATTGCGTCGAAGGTCCATGACTCCATGAGTTGCGGGACAACCTTCATCTCACCCTTAATCAGTGCAGCCTGACTGCCTGGCATCTTGTAGTCCTGATATGGATGGTGTTTTATTCAGAATCAGAACTTTAGTTGGCGCAGTTTGAACGAGAAGATCGCTTGTAACAGCCTGTTTTAACGAACGCATTTTGCGCTCTGGCAATAGTCCGCATGGAACACTGTTAGTGCCATTCTAGAGTAAATCGCAATTTTTTCTTATTTTATGAATAAGTACCGGTAGTGATTATTTTCTTATTAGATAAGACTGTAAGAGGGCCCATACTGCCATATGAAGTATACCAGACTTTCGGCCGTTATATTTCACTTCAGCAGTTCAGTATGTCAGTAGTCCTTGGGCATGTTTCATGAGGGGACTACCAGACTACAGACAGGTAGACTGTAACCAGCGGGTTTCATACTGTCATACTGCAGTACAGACAGAATACTGCTGTACTCTGGTACTGGCAGACTGGGAATAGAAAAAATATGTTTCATCCAGCAGTTCATTCTCCCCTCCAGCCCTCTGCCCTCTGCAGCTCTGCCCTAGCCAGGGCTGGCAAAGTAGGTTTTTGTAAACCTAGGTTTTTGTAGGTTTTTGTCAAAAACCTAAAATTTGAAAAAAGCCTAAAACTAGGTTTTTAGGTTTTTGATTTTTCATCTTTAATTTGCCTTTTAATTTCACTTGTACACTCAAAAGAACTGAACAAGTCAACTTGCATTGTCAGCTGATGAGTTCCAGTCCAGTCCAGTTGTCTTGCAGTCTTGTCACTACTGACAAGCTGACTGATGCAAGTTAGCTGATGCAAGTTAGCAGTCAGATGGTCCGGTACCGGCTGACAGGTAACTCAACTACCTGACATCCAGACCTGACTGCCTGACGTATGTAGTACTGTAGTGTAGTATATACGTTGCTGCTGATAACTGTACACGTACAGTGCAGCAGTGGTCAGGTGGTCCAGGCAGCCAGGTGGCTGGGTCAGCGGTCAGTGGGCAGTGGGTGGTCTCTGCAGCTCTGGTAAGCTGGTGGTCACAGGCAGTCAGGCTCAGGTGATTATCGGGTTATGGTTTGCGTTATGCTTTTATGGCAGTATGGGACTGTGGGATGGGGTGGCATTCTGCATTCGCTGAATCGCGTGCCTGCATTCTGCATGCATTGATTGATGCTAATGCATAGCTAATAGACTACTGAACTAATACCGAATACACTAATACGTACTGTAATAGTGTAATAAATAGTTGCACCTACTGTCTGAATTTAAGACTGTACTGCTGTAAGCCTACTTTCAGACTTTGTACAGGTTTATATAATTGTAACTAATATGACAATGAAACCTGACGGACTCATTCTTTCAAACAATTTTGTATCATAGTGTATCTAGGCCCTATAAAATATAATCTTGACCAGTTGACCAAATGTGGCCCCCATATAATTTATCTAATCATTTACCAACCAGGTCAATCTAATCAATCAATATACAAATACAGAAATACTACAAAAACCTAGCGAAATACTACAAAAACCTAGCGAAAACCTTCAAAAACCGGCAAAAACCTTCCAAAAACCTACAAAAACCTTGCAAACACCTAAAACCTAAAAATTTTTCTGAAAAACCTATGGTTTTTGCCAGCCCTGGCCCTAGCTCCTTACAGACTGACAGCATGATTTTTATGCTGTATGAAACTAGCTGGTTACAGTACCGGTAGGCCTTATTGAAAAGTTTATTTTCTGCGCCGAACGCGGCGCCGGGTGCCTAAAATCCTGCGCCGGCTCCGAGCAAAACCACGCCAGGTGCAAAAAATCCTGCGCCGGTGTCACAAGGAAATCAGCCCCCCCTAGAATATGCCCCCCGGGGCATTATTTCCTAGGATATTATGTCCCCCCGGGCAATTTTTCCTAGGAAATTTAGCCCGGGGGGGCATTTTCTCCTTAGGAAATAATGCCTCCCCTCAGGAAAATTAGCCCCCCTCAAAAGTCTGAAAACTGGTACGATACCGGTCTGCTGGTAGCCACTTTTAATCTACCAACTGCAGAACTTGTAATAGTTGGAAGAATAGTACGGTACCGGTCTGCCGGTAGGTAAGCAGGTAAGGCAGTAAGGGATGTAGAACAGCATACTGAAGTATCTAAGTCAGTAGGCTACTGTAGTAACTACTGGTATAACAGCAGTGCGAGTGTGTGGTGTTGTGTGGGCGCCGAGCAGCTCCAAGCTTTTTTAAGTCTGTAACCTGCTCCTTTCCCTGATTTGGTAAAGTGATTGTTTATTGTTTTGGTTAGAAAATCCCGCCTCTGTAACCTGCTCCTTTCTCTCAATTGGTAATGTTATCGTTTATTGTTTTGGTTAGAAAATCCCGTCTCTGTAACCTGCTCCTTTCCCTGATTTGCTAAAGTGACTGTTTATTGTTTTGGTTAGAAAATCCCGCCTCTGTAACCTGCTCCTTTCCCTCAATTAGTTAAATGATCGTTTATTGTTTTGGTTAGAAAGGCCTGCCTCTGTAACCTGCTCCTTTCCTTCATTTGGTAAAGTGACTGTTTATTGTTTTGTATAATTTTTGTAAGTTTTAGTAGTAATAAGTTTTGTTTATTGTATAATTCAGGGGGGGGCATAATTTCCTAAGGGGGGGGGCATTTTTTCCTAGGGAAATTTGCCCGGGGGGGCATTTTTTCCTAGGAAAATATGCCCCCCCGGGCACATTTCCCGGGGGGGCATATTTTCCTGTTACACCGGCTCTGTGCAAAACCACGCCGGGTGCAAAAAATCCTGCGCCGGCTCTGTGCAAACCCACGCCCATGCCAGGTGCAAAAATCCTGCGCCGGCTCTGTGCAATGCAAAACGCTGCGCCGGGTGAAAAATCTTCCACCGGCTCTTCAAAGCTGCACCGGGCTGACTGGTATAAAACATAAAATCTGCCTGTTATACTATACAGTACCTGTAGTTTATTCGGTTATCTATAATACTGCAGCTGCACTAATCCGAGTTGTTACTTAAACGAACGAAAGAGGTTGTGGGTGGGTGAAATGAAAATAAGGATACAGAGACGGAAAACCTTAAAGACAAATGCAACAAGTACAGTAGGTACGTTGTTTTATTCCAAAAGTGTAAAAATACGAAACAACTACTTAAGAAACACTGCATGTAAATTTTTGTTGTCAAGTAAAGTGTACATTTTTTGAAATTACTCAAATGTTACAATATGAATTATAGACAGAATATTAAAGACTACTTCAGTAGGCCTAGTCCTTGTATTTATGTACTACGTTCTACTTTACTACATACTACGTACTGTGGTCCAGTATACGTCTATGCTACAGATACGGTATGTCTGAATGAATAATGACTAGCTGTATGTTATGTTATGTTATTAATATCGCCAGAATAACAATAAAATATGTAATTGTTTGCACGATGTACGTACACGTACAGTAGATTAAAATAAAATGAACACATATCTGCAAAGTACGCTAATAAGCGTATGTATGTACTATTGTAATAAAAATACGGATAATGGTATTCAGGTAAAATTAGTAAAATAATTAAAATTATAGTATATTTACAGTACTTACAGTTGGTGCATAATAATTATTAAGAAAAAATTAAATTACAGTAAAATTAAATTAAAAAACGGCAAAGCATACTTACAGTAGGTTCAAGGGCTTCAACAACATACAGTACTAAAGCAAACATATTAATAAGGACAAGTTTACAATACTCTATAGGATACAACACAACAATACGTAGTTATACGTAACATAAATTTGGTACCGTAGGCAGGTAGGTATATGTCGCATAAGTAAAATATTACTGCTGAAATAAAACGCGCAAAGTAAAGTAACTACAAAAGGTAGGACAACAATTAAACATAAAAAAACACTATTTTAAAATTTAACAAAAAAAATGTTTTTTGAGATTGAAAAAAATGAAAATAATAGGTACTGTAGCTAGATTTTAATAAAAATATCGTTGTATCCGAAAGATATCGCTTTCGCTACTGCCACTTGGCGCACAGGAGTATCACTCACTATATATTAATTTTAATGGACATTTCGCAGTCTAGTCTATTTTTGAATATGCTCAATCATGGAGTACCAAGGGTATTACGTGCATTAACAACACTTTCCGGTAATGGTAAAGGATTCCAAATGTTTACAACGCTGTCTGCAAAGTTGTTGCGTGTTAACATTGGTGGAGTTAGGAACGAAACTGGAAGAAATTACTTCGCTCAATTTTGTCAATCCCGTTGATAAACTTGTATGTTGTTATAAGGTCGGCTAGTACACGGCGATATATTAATGTCGGTAGTTTGAGTGCAAGTAGTCGGTTTTCATATGACAACTCATCCAGCGATAGTACAACTGTACAAGGCGAGTGACCACACGGTGTTGTACTTGTTCAAGACGTTCAATATTTATCATGTCGGAGGAATGGCAAACAGGCAAACAAACAACTGTGTCGTATTCAAGGAGAGGCCGACCACGAGCTTCCAAATATGTAAAAGTTCTTCGTATTAAATGTACGACTCGCATGGCGCGGGCTGGAGTCTTTGTGCAGTGAGCTGTGATGCTGTGAAGGTGTCTGGTGTAAATGTAATTCCAAAATCACGTTCCTCGGTCAGTCGGTTGCCGATACAAGTGTCCATCCATTCATTGTGTAAAAGGTTGCCTGGGGATTTCTAGAACCTAGATGCATGCATGACCTTGCACTTGGAGTCATTGAACTGCAATTTCCAATGGTTACACATGTGTGTCGGTAATAAATTGTTTCATTATCAATAGTGCCATAGTATAAGTCGTTTTGTTTTATTCACTGTTCAACTTCATTCTGTCTGCCTGTTTTATTATATGTGCAGTTTTATTTATACGCGTCTATGACAGCGGTGTCTCCATCCAAATAATATAATATAATATAAATATAGCTTATACAATACAGCAATATTATGTAAATAAATAAACTGACTATGACCAATAGCAATAATGACTGATCAGCTGATAGCTGGAACTGTGATAGCCTACCTGCCTACTGCATAACAGCATAAGGCAGTAAGGTTAAATACGTAAATAAATGTCCAGTTGCAGTCAGCCAGTGCTGCAGTGTGAGTTTCTTTTCTGCCTCCTGCATGGCCAGTTGTTATGTGTTGCTGTGCTGTTGGTCTGATGAACGCATGTCTGCTGTCTCAGTCTCACTGTCTGCCTGGTGCTAGGTTCGGCTGATTTCTGCGCCAGGCAAATATGTACGCCGGGCATGCCGGGTGTGCTGGGCTGATTCCTGCTCCGGCGCCGGGTCAATTTCTGCAGCGTCGACGCCGGGAATATTTCGACGCCTGCTGCGCCGAGCGCAGCATCTCTACCATTGCCAGTTCTCCGCCGGCTACGCCGGCGTAGCACATCTCTGCGCCGGCCAGTCCGGCTCATTGCCCGGCGTAGCACATTTCTGCGCCAGCTCCCGGCGCAAGTTCTAGTGCTGCGCCGAACGTGCTCGGCGTACATGTAAAACTTTTCAATAGGGCCGGTAGCCGTAGGCCTACTGGTAGTGGAGGCCTCAACCCTAAACAGCCTAATTCTGTAGGCCCCTAATTAATTACGAATTACATTAATTTATTTATGAAGCACGTTACAGCGTTAAGTAAAAAAACCTTAAAGGTAGGTGTCTAAGCTGCTTAGTTAATTAATTCATAATTAGGTTCCAAGGTTCCACCTTGGCACTTGGTGTAGTGGTTGCATTGAATTCACATCTCCCGCAGCGCCGCAGGTCGTGGGTTCGATCCTCACATGGGCCAGGGCAGTTTTCGTTTCGGCACGAATCAGCGAATGCTTTAAAGGGACCAGCCAGGGCGCATCTCTGCCTTGCATCCTAAGTGGTAGCTAAATGAGTACTGGAGTTTCCTCTGAGGAGTAAAGTTCTGGGGGGACCGCACTGGAAATAAGTCGTCAGACTTTGTGCGTAATCCCTGGCCTAGTGGCCGAAGAAAATTTACTTTTTTTACTTTTACTTTAGGCCTAATTCAATAATCTGATAATTAATTAAAACTCATGTAGGCCTAAGGCGGCTTTTTTTAAAGAAACCTAGCTACCTAGACCTGTAGACCTGCAATCTGTAGGTCATCCCTACGCAAAAATTATTCTGCCTACTCAGCTGCTATAGAACAGTAGAATAATTCTGGAATTGTAATTACAGAATTAATATTTAATTATGGGTGATAAACACCAATACGATAATCCCCAGGCACAGTATGGGGTTCAGCCACAAGGTCAACAAATGCCGACTGGTCCCCCGGCCGAGTGGATGGCCCCTCCCGTGGCCGTACCCAACTGCCCTCCCGGACTGGAGTACCTAACGGTAGTGGATAAAGTTCTTCTTCATCAGCAGATCGAACTCATGGAAATATTCACGGGATGGGAGGTAAAAAACCGCTTCGCCATCAAAAACTCCCTGGGTCAGCAAGCTTTTTTCGCCTTTGAAGAATCGGAAACCTGCGAACGGCAGTGCTGCGGTCCGAGGCGTGGGTTTAAATTCCATGTTGTGAACAACGCCGGCCAGGAGGTAATCCGCGCGACTCGGGAGTTTAAGTGTTGCGCCTTTAATTGCTGCTGGTGCGCGAATTCCGATGGATGCGCGTCGGAGATCATGGTGGAAGCGCCGGTGGGTAACGTGTTGGGCTACGTCCGGGAGGCCTACGACGGCTGGTACCACCAGTACCACATCCTGGATCCCTCCAAGAACGAGGTGTTCCTACTCAAGGGCGAGTGCTGCTTCTGTCCGGGGTGTTGGTGCGTGGAACACGAGTTCCAACTACTGGCCAACGGCTCGCGTATCGGCGCTGTTACCCGCAATGTCGCCGATGTTTTCCAGGAGATGTGCACCAAAGCGAACAACTTCACCGCCGAGTTCCCCATGGATCTCGATGTTCGTCTCAAGGCCGTTGTTATGTGCTCAGCACTGCTCATCGATATGATGTACTTTGAGTATCAGAAATAATAAATACAGAAGTAGCTTAAAGATTATCGATTTTATTGCTGTATTGATTGATTTTACCTCATTGGGAGGGTTTGATTATAGTTACCGGTACCGGTATATAACCCAATAACGATAATATAATGTCTGAACTGAATGTGCCATTTTATTTATTTATCCGTTGTTCTAGTCTTTATTATCTATCGCCTCTCAAAAAAAAATTAATATATAATTTAAATGTTTGTGGAACGAGTTCTATTTTATTTTAGGCAGCAATCGCAGTGTGTTTATTGTCTTTTTTTTATTTATATACCGGTGTGTATCTACAGTTTGTTGGTTGCCTTTTTAACCGAACTATCCAGCTACCAACAACCACACTTGTTCGAATTAGAATATCAATATAATAATATGCGCTGGTGAGTTCAGTTGGTCTACTTATGACGTCATATGCGGGCGCGGGGGTATATATATATTCTTTAGAAAAGTACCGGTATATGTTTTTCCCCGACGGAGGGATATTTCCTTTCTACGTTACGTTAGTAAGGGTAGGAGGAGGGGAGCAATGCGTTGCGAACCAACAATGCACAAGCGAGCGGAAATTTTTGAAGCCATTTTGAAATGTTGCATTATTTTAAGAAGTTGTCCAGGCGACACGAAGTATTCACTGTTCAGACAACTGCAGGTTTTAATCCTTATGAAATCATTCCATCGTACCTGCGACAATTTGACTAAATCTAATACAGAAGTCGATTTTTTACCCCAAAAAGTAATTTTGTTACATTTTTTATCGGCTAAAATGAAGAATATGTATCCCTATCTATATGCGGTCCGGTATCTGAAACAATCCTACACACAGACAGCTGTTTGTGCCAAATTGGTGTTGATTATATTATATTATTTATACGGAGGGATAGGCCAAATATAATGGCCCAGTAAGTGTATATAAATGTCTCTTTTTACCTTGAAAATATTCATTTACCAATATTTCTGAAATTAGCATAAAAAATAATGATAGATAATATTATCAGTGATTTTTTTATTATACGTTTTTTGCGTCACTTTTTGATTTTTACCTTTGCATTTGGTTTCATGGTCTTATTTTTCAATTGTTGATTTATTCCGCTGCAGTAATATGTTAAAAAAGTACCTATTAAGCTCTACTTAACTACCTCTTAATCTTTTGGAAAATAATCATTGGAACCGAACCGTCTTCAGAATTCGAATCTGAAAACAGTTTTCAATTTCACCAAGAATTGCCGTCGATATTATCAAAATTCAAAGGCATACATTTCGAGACGTAAGTCGATATAATTCTGATGTTATCTTAGTAAATTCTAGAATATTAATTAATAATTAATTACTCTACACCTTCTATATAAAGAACATACTGAAGAAGTAATTTTGGCTACCTCGCTGTTACATCATAATCTCTAATGGTAATTAATAACTATTTAAGTGGTGGCAAAAAAGTAGACTATTTTGTCGAGCGATAGTATTTGGCGAGCGTAACGAGATAAATAAGAAAGCAAGACAAATGTTACTTTTTGGAACCACCTCTACGTCGTATTATTTGCTGTAAGTTTTCTCACTTTTATTTGGGCCCATTTCAGCATAAAAATCGTCTGTCGAAGCTTCTTCCATAGGGAAATACGAGCATTACTACCCCTTGGGTACCCATAGTTTGACCAATTTTTTCATATGAAAAAGACTTTTTTCGTGAGTTTTTTTCTATAACAAATATTTGACCTTCTGACAGTAAGATGGTATTTTTTTCTTTTTTTCCAAAAAATGTTCTTAGAAAAAAGCTGTTCTAGAACAAAAGAAATGTGTTCTAGAACAAAAATATATAGCACAATTGATAGCTAGCACGTGTTCATAACATTTATAAAAAGGTAGAAAAAAAAACTAGCTATTATAAAAATCAATGTCATTGAAATTAGTTTGAAATTAAATTCAATATTACTTTTTTTATTGACAAAAAATGTGTTTTTTTTTGTCAAACTTGTTAACGAAATAATTATTCTAGAATATCGTAAGAAAACATTAGAATTAATTCGATTTACATCTCACTAACTAACTTTGTGTGAGTTGCTAAGGATTGTGTATAAATCTTATATGTTTGGTGTAATTTACGCTATACAAAATTCGTTTGTGAAATATTTTAATTGAAGGTGTTGTTCCTTATTTTATTATGTTTGATTAGTACTGTAATTTTAGAATTATGTATCTTCTCTACTATTCTTCATGCTTGATCTTCTAGTACTTATTTGATTAATTAATTTGTTCATTTTAACTATAGCTCATTGATTAATCATTCAGCCTTGCATCCGAAGTATATACTTTAGACTTAATAGCAAAACTCGAGAACAAAAAGCAAACTTATAGAATTCCGGCCTATCTATTAACACTTATAAAGAAAATTATTGTGAAAAAAAAAGCAAAAAACCTATCCAAGAGTAGAGTCATTATAGTAAACCTTTTTGTAATCGGTATCCACCCACACACCCGTCGTACTTCCCTACCCTGTAACCACCAAAATAACCATTTTATATAATATATCTGTTTTAATATAATCTGTTTTTGCCAAAATTTATTATTAATCAACAACTAATTCAATTGGTTTAGTTTCTTTAAATAATTTTTAGCAAAGTTTACTTTTCTTTCATTAGTTTTGCTTTGGTTAGCTGGTCTCGTTTTAATTAATAATTTAGTACTTAGATTAGCTTAGGCTCTGTTGTCATTGTTACTGATTACTATATGCCGTTTTCTATTGAATCTCGTTAGTATTGCTGTATTAATTAGTAAATCTGATTTTGGATAATAAATTGATCAATTTTCCTCATTAGTCTTGTTTTAATAACAATATATATTTTATGAATCAAATGGGGCGTATATTTTCCACATGGAAAAATTATGAAGAATTAAAGAATATAATTTTAGTTGCACTTACAGTAAAAGTAGAGAACGATGTATTGTATTAGTATTAGATAAAAAGGAAAGAGAGGCACATAACCGGATAAAAGGATTTATATTAATTAAAAATTAAGGTAGGTCATTTAGGTAGAGAGCATAGCGGATCTCGCGGTCGAGACGTGGTACTTTGCAGCACTTGTTAAAGTGATGTTTGTCTGTGCACTGCTTGGCACACAGAGAGCAGACGCAATCGGGTGTAGGACGCCAACACTTGCTCGTGCAGAATTTGTGATGGAAACCATTAGATAGAAAGAGTGCAGCGGCGCGACGGCGGTGACCCATTAGGTTGATAATGTTGATCTCATTACAACCAGAGGTCGTTGCGCGGTCAACTGCGCTTAGAATGGCTGTAGAGGAGGAAAATTTCGACACCCCACACCCCAGTTTCCAGTAGCCCTTACTTTAGCGACGTGGTCGAGTTCTTCCAAAGGGTCTGATGTAAACACGCTGTACCCATAGGTAATAGCAGGGATAATTATAGCAGCCCAGGGCTTCCTAGCGGTGGTAGCGTTGGTGCAGGTTAGTTTCACTTTTGTCGATAGCATCATGCAGCAGGCTATACCTTTTTTGTATTTTTCTTTGAAATGGCCACTTGATACGTTTTTTGTAGTGAGTGTGACACCAAGGTAATTAAATGTGTTGACCCTTATAATGCAACTGGTCAGATCTCGCCAGATGACCACCGCGTCGGAACTTCATCGCCTTTGTTTTGGATGTATTTACATTTAGGTTATTGGAATCACAGTATACCGATAGAGCATCGAGAGCAACCTGCATATCTTCGATTGTGTTTGCGGTGATAGCAACGTCATCTGCGTACATTATAACCCAGCAACCAATCGCTATCAGGATAGGCGGCAAGTCGTAGATGAATAAGCTGAACAGTAACGGTGATAATTTATCACCTTGGGCGTGGCCTATAGTTTGGGTGATTGGTTCTGAGATAAAGATGCCAAAGCAAATACATATGTAATTGGTGATAATTGGTAATATATATTTTATATAACAATAATACCAAACCACTAACCATGGTAGTAGTAAAATATAAAATCTCAACAAATTTATTTATTTCGGTAAAATTGCTAACGGGAATATAAAAACACATTCAAGCAGGGTTTTTTTGTTTTAGTGAAATATATAAATTAAAATAGTGATTTCTATACTTTTTAATCTTGTTTTTAAATATTTCTAAAACTAAAAATTTTAAATTTATAACAAATATAAAATCAAATTCTCTCATATTTATGGTATCGTTTCTAAGTAGATTCACATAGACTGTATACAATCATCACAGTCTAAGAGTGTTTCACTGACATTCCCGTAATTTAAAGTCGTTTTAGGGTACTATTTCAAGGAAACATGAAAAGTAATGTCTGGGTTGATTAGGTACAGTTAGCTGAGGGTGAGCCGGTCATAGTAGAGAGGGACCAAGTGCGACAGCAGACAGGGTGGTAATCCTACCGTGAACCTTAGGCATTCAACACGGCCTCGGTGAATGAAAACGGCTAGTTTAGAAGTTAATAAAAATGCATCTGCATGTGAGTAAATAATGAAGGGGCTGTTTTTATTATTTAGAATGTCGTTGAAGTTCTATATTTTTATGCCTTTCGAAGAGTTTCTTATTGTTTACGGTAACAATTAATCATTATGACTGTATGATAAAATAATATTACCAATAAAATCTGCCTACAGAATACATTGTTGCTGAAGTAGAAAAGTTAATTTAGCATTGTGATCATATGATCGTATTAAATAAATAAATACAGTAGTAGGCCTAATTGCTTTCAAGATTACCGTATAAAACTATTGTAGCGACTCGTATTGGAACTATGAAAGTACTGCAATGTTATTCGGTGAGACAAGGGTATCGGAAAGAACCACTTTTTCTCAGTAATTAGTAATTACCAACTGTTTACTTTATTTAGGCACCCTACTTGACCCAATAAATTACTACAAGACTTGTTTTTCGTCTATTACAGCCCCCATTCCCCTGACTCCGACGATGAGTAGCGGCTATCTATCAACTGACTGATCGACAATAATTTCTTACCCAATATGTTTTGCTGTAGGTGAGCGTAAAATCTTAAAGAAAAGAGCATATTTTAATTTTAAATTGAACAATGTGAGGAATGGGAGCGATGGACTGCAGTATTGAACTGGCGTAACGAACATATGATAATTTTCTGAAACTTCCATCCCGTTATAACCTTAGCTAGTATGATTCGCACTTCGCCAAATATCTTACCCTCCCCACCCTTTATTATATTCATTGAGTTCATTTATCGACTACAAATAAACATTTTTGTTACATTATGTCAACTTAACAGCGTTCTGGTGAATTACTCACAACGCTGCAAAGTATTACTTTGCAGCGTTGCGGCCTATAGGACGGAACGCTGCAAAGTAATCAATGACATGGAAACAACTTCAATTACCGTATTCCGGAATGTATTATTTCCATTTATGTTAATGAGTGCTGCTTTATTATCCAGGTTACAGTGACGGGACTACAGCAGCTACTGTATTGCTGTATGTAAATAATTGTTAACGTGTACTGTAATCCATTATGGCGAAACATCCAATAGAAGACACTTTAGAGAAAATAACCAAAGAGAGTGACGACAGTGTTCAGTAAAACTTAACGACCACAGACGGTGACTAAGTTTGCTTCAGTCGACTATAGTCAAGATGTATTAATGATTAATCACATCCAAGCAGGAGATAACTTCCAATAAACTTTAATTAGATTTACAGTATATATATAATTAATACTGTGGTCATGAATTTCATCGTTACGGAATTACATTTCGCACGACTTTTCCCAGATAAAGTATTACCTGGTGTTTCGAAGATGACTTAAATGAACTTTTTGTGGAGTATAGTAAGACAAATTATCACAGAACATATTGGTTTCGTTAGTTTTACTCCATTTGCCTCGGATTTATTAATTTTAATATCTCAAACATTACGTTACGGAATTACACAAAAAAGACAAGGCTTTTTTATAATTTTTTTAAAGTGAAAGTTCTGCGAATTATTGAGTTTTTAATTTTAACTAAACATATCACGCTTAAGTAAAGATGTTCAAAATGCCTGCCATGGTAAAGATTAAGCAGATTTAGCAATCAATTTGGTGTTACAGCTTTATTGGTGTCGTTACGGAATTACAAACCAGATCGTTACGGAATTTCGTGCGAATTTGCGAAGTAATTGAACTGGGATAATTGTCATCGTGATATACATACAACACCATGGCCCGGAATATAGTGCCATAATTCAATGGCACGACCCCCCGTCAATTTTTCTACAAGTCTTAATGAGATTGATTGAAATTTGAAACAGAGAGGATTTCATTTCCCGACCACTTAGTGGGAGAGCCGGAATTTTTATTTTTGCTTTCAATCTATTGCTACAAAAATTTAAAAAATGAGTCGCCGGTTATGTTATTGCACCAGTTACACTGCAGCTATTTCCCAACAAAATTCAAATGTTTTTACATCCTTGGAATCCTTGCACAGCCAGCTTTACATCAACACAGCACCAACAAATCACTATAACGTTGAAGAATAACTGCGGTGGAACTGGTGCAATATCGGCGGAGACACTTTTTTATCGCTTGTAGCTAAAAATTGAAAGCAAAAATAAAAATAATGGCTCATCATCTCATTTATCATTACGATTTGTAGAAATATTTGGGGGGGGGGGGGGGGTCGTTTCAATGAATTACGACAGTATATTCCGCACAAAAATGGTAATTTATTACAATACTTTGAATGCCAATGTTAGAGGTAACGACACTAACGTCTCTCAATGTACCAGTCTACATCAACACTAACGCCTCGCAGTGTACCAGTCTAGATCAACACTAACGCCTCGCAGTGTACCAGTCTACACCACCACTGAAGTCTCGCAGTGTACCAGTCTACACCAACACTAACGTCTCGCAGTGTACCAGTCTACACCACCACTGAAGTCTCGCAGTGTACCAGTCTACACCAACACTAACGTCTCGCAGTGTACCAGTCTACACCACCACTGAAGTCTCGCAGTGTACCAGTCTTCACCACCACTGAAGTCTCGCAGTGTACCAGTCTACATCAACACTAACGCCTCGCAGTGTACCAGTCTACATCAACACTAACGCCTCGCAGTGTACCAGTCTACACCAACACTAACGTCTCGCAGTGTACCAGTCTACACCAACACTAACGTCTCTCAATGTACCAGTCTACACCAACACTAACGTCTCGCAGTGTACCAGTCTACACCAACACTAACGTCTCGCAGTGTACCAGTCTACACCAACATTAACGTCTCGCAGTGTACCAGTCTACACCAACATTAACGTATCGCATTGTACCAGTCTACACCAACATTAACGTATCGGATTGTACCAGTCTACACCAACATTAACGTATCGGATTGTACCAGTCTACACCAACATTAACGTATCGGATTGTACCAGTCTACACCAACATTAACGTATCGGATTGTACCAGTCTACACCAACATTAACGTATCGGATTGTACCAGTCTACACCAACACTAACGTCTCGCAGTGTACCAGTCTACACCAACACTAACGTCTCGCAGTGTACCAGTCTACACCAACATTAACGTCTCGCAGTGTACCAGTCTACACCAACATTAACGTATCGCATTGTACCAGTCTACACCAACATTAACGTATCGGATTGTACCAGTCTACACCAACATTAACGTATCGGATTGTACCAGTCTACACCAACATTAACGTATCGGATTGTACCAGTCTACACCAACATTAACGTATCGGATTGTACCAGTATACACCAACACTAACGTCTCGCAGTGTACCAGTCTACACTAACACTAATGTATCGCAGTGTACCAGTCTACACCAACACTAAAGTCTCTCAGTGCACCAGTCTACACCAACACTAAACGTATCTCTGTGTACCAGCCTACACCAACACTAAAGTCTCGCGGTGTACCAGTCTACACCAACACTAACGTCTCTCAGTGCACCAGTCTACACCAACTCTAAACGTATCTCTGTGTACCAGCCTACACCAACACTAAAGTCTCGCGGTGTACCAGTCTACACCAACAATAACGTCTCGCAGTGTACCATTCTACACCACCACTAACGTCTTTCAGTGTAGCAGTCTACACCAACACTAACGTCTCGAAGTGTACCAGTCTACACCAACATTAACGTATCGCATTGCACCAGTCTACACCAACACTAACGTCTCTCAGTGTACCAGTCCAAACCAACACTAACGTCTCTCAGTGTACCAGTCTACATCAACACTAACGCCTCGAAGTGTACCAGTCTACACCAACAATAACGTCTCGCTGTATACCACTCTACAGCCTACACCAAGACTAACGTCACGCATTGTTGGAAAATTGTAATTCCGTAACGTAATTCCGTAACGTGAAATTGTAATTCCGTAACGCAAATATCTCGACTTATATATCACATTGCCACAAAAGGAAAACAATTGCGTATTGCCCAGCGGTTAGAGGAAGCGAATTTAAAATTTGAATGTCACATGTTGAGTAGCTTAAAAGCTATTTTAAAAAATGTCATGTTTTCGTTACGGAATTACGAATAATTCGCAATAGCGTTATGTTATTTTTTCAAACGAAGTTAATTGCTTTCTAGGAAACCAAAATTAATTTATGAGGTTGAACCATCACTTACACAGGCAAACAAACAGACTAGGATTAATGTTATTTATAATGACTGTATTTTGCTCTTAATTGTAGGTAAAATTCGCACAGAGATTTTGGAAAATTTTAAAAAATGTACAGTCAATTTCAACTTGCAAGTAGGAGCCCACACATAACGTTGATTCCAATTTCCCATTTCAGATACTTTAGGATGTTAGGGATGATATCCAAACATTAAAAAGATTATCTGCGAAGGTTTTTTTTATGAGCCCCTATGTCCGTTTATTCGCGAAATTCATGTGTACCTGTTAATAAATTTCACTTATATTCGATATACTGTAGTATATGATTAAAATGTACTGTATAAATGAGCATCCATAAATTCCTTTCTTCACAAACCGAACGCTGATAAGTTGACATAATGTAACAAAATTACTGTACATACATCATTGCTTGCAAAGGTCACTTTTCAGCGTTAAAGACCCTTGTTTATTTATGTAAACCTCCCTCGCTGCGCTTGCTCGGTACATAAATAAACTCGGGTCATAACGCTGCAAAGTGCTACTTTGCACACAATGATGTAAATAGTTATTCACTAAACCTTAACTAGAAAATCACCGAAATATTCAGTTTAGCCTTTGATCAGCCTATATTAATTGTCACTAAAATATATTAATTATCACTAAAATATTAATTATCACTAAAGAAGGGAAAGGAGCAAGTCACAATGGCAAGTAAGTATAACCAAAACGAGAATCGAAATTCAACAGAACTTTGTTACAAATTTATTTGTGATGATTAAAAAAATATATTTTAGTCATAATTAGTATATTTTAATATATGAATACTTTTTATACAGTATATTTTCATGAAAAAGGTTTAGTGAAATAACAATTTAGTTTAGTGGAAAAAGCATGTTTTAGTTGACAAGGCGCCATCATGCGGTGTTTAACCGTTTGCGAGATTTCTATATACTCTAACTTAGTTAGCCGCAAGAGGGAGCTCACAGATTCCTAACAGTAGATTGAGTACAAACGTACATTATATGAGCCAATATACTGGAATACATTGCAGGTATGCAACACAACTCCTCCACAGTTTGGGGTCAGCATGTAGGCCTATTATCTCCAATTACCGTAATCGATCTGCATTATCAAGTCCAGTGTCTTAAGGGATCGTTTCAGGAATATCAATGGCTGACCATCACGTTTATTCTCGTCGGTTGGATGCCATAAATATCATTCATTAATAGTCTGATCAGCTCTAAGATTGCAGTTACTCATCTGTCGTGCGCACATGGTTTTGCTGGGTTTTTGGAATAAAATGCAACATCCAAGATTATTCAATGCGCCGATGAGTATTTCCGTACCTGTAAGTACTAGAGGGAGTTCTAGAGCGCCCTCTAGGAACACTGCTTTATACTCCACCATACGAAACTTATACTGTATGTAGGCTACTGTACTACTGTATATATAGGACTCTAATATATATTCAATATGGCTGACAGAAGAGACCCAGTCATTGTGTAGATGTCTTTGTTTGTATATAATTGTTTTCCAGACAGGCATAGACACCAGCATCCGGACCATTGTAACCAGCAATAAACTCTTGGGCCTTTGATAAACAGAATTTAATGATTTTTTCAGTAATTTACTCCATAATTGAATGAAAAGGTGACATTTGAGGGGAGTTTTTATTATCATAATATTATGACAATAATTGCTATACCTTTAACTCCATGTATATCCTACTGTACAGCAACGCTCTCTTTAATGTAATGCGAGTGAACTATTTCACCACGACGAACGTAGGCCTACACACCATCTCCTGTAATTTAATGTCCTAAATCAGGTACATGACCCCCCCCCCCCCCAAAAAAAAAAACAGCTATTTGAAACAGCTATATGTAGTTTCATATCCCTCCTGATTAGTGGGTGAGTCAAAATTTTCGTCTGTACTGTTGGAAAGGCTGGCCATGCAATGATTCCAAATATGTAATACAATCTGAATATAGATCTGAGATATGAGCGTTCGAAAGTTGCATCGTTTTACAACCGCTCAAGGCTGTTAGTCCATTTTGTAAAGGCTACCAATTAAAGTCACACCAAAATTGATGGAAATTTCACCAAAAAATATTATATTACACCAATTTAAATAATGTTACCCCCGAAAACACACTTCTATTAGTGGCGTTTTGTAAATACTGTATACCATATTCTAAAACATTTCTGAAAATACAGTAATTATAGCAATCCAATGACAGCAATCCAAATGTACTTTAGAACTATAGAGTATAATAATTAATACTGGAGTGTACTGTATGTAGCACGTAATAACTCGTATTCTAAAACATTTTGTTTATATACTGTATTGTTTACTGTATATTATGTATGAAAGCAACGTAAGAGTATTAATGAGGCATTGCATTTATTGCCCAGCTTCGTATTGGACAATCAAAATGTTCCAGAATAATGTGATGCATTTATTAAATAGAATACAATAGAATTGCCATGCAAGTTTTGATCGCCCATATCTCAGCTATTTTTCAACGAAATTCTAATTGTGTTACATATTTGGTGCAATAACTAACTGGTGAAATATCGCCGGAGACACTAGTTAAACAATAAAAGCGAAAATAAAAATTCCGACTCACCCACCTAGGAGGAGTTGAGTGAACCTAAATCTATTTCAAATTTCATGCAATCTCATTAAGATTTGTAGAAACATTTACGGGTGGGGGGGTATAGTACCTGAATAACGGCACTACTGTATATTCCAGGACATGATGTACAGTAATGAAAGGGGACAAATAAATATACTAGAATCAGAATATTAATGATGCAGCTTTCTATATAATTTGACTTCAAAATTGTCTAATTTAGAAACATTGTGTTATTGTAATAGGACTACCGGTACTCTAGTGAGTGATTTCATCGTAACGACATCTTTTACGCTCAAAAGTAAGAAGGTTAAACACCGTTTACTTGTAGCTTATGTAAGCTATTCACTCCAATCACAAACACCGTTTATTAACTACTCAACAAAGAATTATTCAATTCTATTATTCTCATTATCATATCATATATCTATTATTCAACAATGAAGAAAACTTTATTAACAGTTGTTAACATTCGACTCACCCATATCTTTATTAATTGTTTTTATCTGTTTTCCAATTCTTTCTAGTGGAACATCTTCGGTTTTCGGATCATCTATAAATACATCATCAACGTCACTGGGAAGCGAATGTATTCTAGTAAGTTTTTCTTCACCAACTAATTGATTCGTGTCCCTAGACGAGGTCGATGTCACTGATTTGGACTTTTTGGTTCCTTTTGTTTTCTTTTTGCTCTGAAAATAGATGTTACCGTAATAATACTGTTTGTACTGTATTTTAATATGGGTATGTACTACAGTATGTAGGCCTATATAGTATAGGACTATTCATCGTGTCAATGCTGCTCTATCATCTTATATATAAGGCGCTTATATTATGTATCTCGGTTATTGATATGTATCTCGGTGTATTATGTACTATCAGATCTGACCATCCTTTGCCCGACCATTTTATATGCCCGTCCATTTTATGTCAACATGCGTACTATTCATCGTGTTAACGCTGCTTTATCATCTTATACAAGGCGCTTATATTATGTATCTCGGTTATTGATATGTATCTCGGTGTATTATGTACTATCAGATCTGACCATCCTTTGTCCGACCATTTTATATGCCCGACCATTTTATATGCCCGACCATTTTATGCAAACATAATGGTATTATGTATCTTGGTTAGTGTTATGCTTATTGGCAGTTTGTACTATCGTTTGCCACATATAAATTCTATTAATTTATCAAATAAAGCCGCCGGGGCCTAAACCGGATGTTGAATTGAATTGAATTGAATAGGTATAAGGAACTCTAATTTCGCGGCGAGTGGCCGCTCTCCGCGACCGCTCGCCTCACCTGTGGTGTATCATGGTCTTTACACTGCGGTGCACTCAACAAGGAGGTACATATAAATTGGTAACTTACACTGCGGTGCACTCAACAAGGTGGTACATATAAATTGGTAACTTACACTGCGGTGCAGACTTGTTGATTTCAGTCCGTCGCTCTTCTCTGGTTCTTGTTTGGAGCCGCTGCAACGATTGCAGACCCACTCACTTTTCTGAAAATAACGATATTAATATTAAGTATAATATTAATTATTATTAAATAATATAAGCCGTGACAAGTCAGAGACTGGCGGTAATATTAGTTAGTTAACCATCTGGCCTCGTCGGGATTTTAGAACGCTAATGACTGCATCACAATCGTTGATGAAATTAAAACATGTGGTAGACATGAAGTCAGTCAGTCGAACACAATTTCATAAATTATACCTAGTTATATTAAGTGTGGGAATATTGTGAGTAGAACGTGAACGTTTGAATGATCGTCGTATTTCGAACAGCACGAGTGCGCGTTACCGAGAGACGCTGCTCGAAGGATGTACGTTTAATGAAAACTAAAGAATCTAATCTGATAGTAATCGTTTGTAATTTTGGCGAAGAATCACGAATTGTTGCGGATTATTGTGTTGACTTTCTGACGCAAAGCATCTTAATGATACGTCGATGTGGCAGAAGGCGTTGCATGTTAATTTAATATTTACGTATTTGACAATATTATTTCAATACCTTTTTCAATATAAATTCGTCAGATATAATATATTACTTTTAAAAATATAAATCAAAGATTTATTCAGTGCACAATATCAGATTATATTTCATTAATTAAATCAAAGAAAGATAATATAAAATGCATGTAAAATAATGTACAATCAATCTAAAAAAAAATTATGTTATAAATAAATTGTAAAAAAAAAATTTGTATTCTTAAATTGTTACTTTTTCGCTCGAATTTAGACAAAAATCGGGAGAAAAAGTTGCAATTTTTTCCCTAGGGAAATAAAGTAACCCATAGGATTACATTGATTTACTTTTTTTCCCGGCGAAAAAAGTAAAATAAAGTATTTTTGGTGGAATTTCTTAAATTTTTATAAAATGTGTTCAAAGAGCATTGACGTAGAAAAGGTTTGCATGTAATTTGTGCCAAATCCATGCACGCACTCAAAAAGCTATGGAAAATGTAGTGACTGGGCGGCGTTCTCCAAAAGGGAACTCATTATCCAATATTGGTTTATGTTGTTAAGCGGCTCTCTAGTTACGTAATAAATATTCGAGAACACTAAATTATTCAACATTGAGTAAGGCAGCATCAGGAGTTGAACGGTACCGTAATTAGAATTACAGTAACTATGGAAGCAATATAGTAAAATACTATATTTTAATTTATTTAGTACCACTATATCGCTGTACGTTTTATTAAAGAATTAAGCAACAAAAAAGTACAAATTTAAGAATGAAAATTACGTATTACATGGGAAAAAACGTAGAACATTTTTTTAAATATTTTATCGACCCTTTATTAACCTCGCTGTCGCTCGGTAAATAAAATGCCTCGAGAATAGTGAAAAAAATTCTACTTTTTTTTCCCATGTAATAAATAATTATTATATTAATTGACTTACAGTATAATACGACGTTTATTAGATTGATTTTCATTATTTCATATGAATCAACTTTTATTAACATGAATAAATAAAATAGCTGCGAGAACTAATTAGTGAGTTATTTTTGTACATCTACAGTTAGTTTAATAATTTTTTCTTATACTCTCGTTCTTTGTGAACATTTGTTGACCTACACAGATTACATTAAGGCCAAAATTGTTTAGTGTGACAAATTTCATCTTGATTTGCGGAGCTACATTTGAGTTCCTCATTTTCATAACTTTATCTGAAAACACACACATACAAATTTAAACAAATGAGATATTGTCGTTCAAACATTTAACCAGTTGGACCGACAGACAGACGGATAGACAAGCGGACAATATACGTCCCGATTGTATGTACAATATGCTAAGGCCCCGATTGTATGTGCAGTATGCTAAAGGTCTCTAGCATTATGGCGTGCTGGAGATTATAACGACCTAATAATTAATAAGTTAAACAAACAAGCATACCTTCGATATTGGGTTTTTCTGATAAGCTCCGCATTGCATACAGACGTATTTCTCGCAGAGGACGCATATCTTCCCGTTCCAGTTATCGGCATCGTGATTGAGTTGGGAGTTGCGACAAAGGGGACACAGATCTATATCCATCTCATTAGAAAGACTCGTTATCGATGATTTGCGAACGATGGCGCACTGAACATTGGTGAATTCGTCTTGACCTCTGATAAATATTAAATAATTGATATATAATTTTTTAAAATTTGTACAATTAAATAGAACAAAATATATGAGTACCGGAGTTTCCTTTGGGGAGTATAGTTCTGGGGCGACCGCACTGGAAATAAGTGGTCAGACGTGCGTAATCCCTGACCTAACGGCTGAACACTTTTTACATCATGTGTCTCACACACCGCGTAAAGACATTCCCATAGACGACGATATCACGTACTCTGAAGTAGAAGCTGCTGTAGATTTTATTAGGACAAATATAAAACCGGTGGGTGTCCGGCGGCAATTGCGACCCGGACAATTCCGACCCATGATTTTAGATAAATTTGCAGGGTCGCAATTATCCGTTTCGCACTTGTCTGGACACTGTATATTTATTTTATACATTTTAATACATTTGGTACATGCTACATTTTAATTTACTGTTGTAGCTACATTTTAATTTACTGCTGTAGCTACATTTTAATTTACTGCTGTAGCTACATTTTAATTTACTGCTGTAGCTACATTTTAATTTACTGCTGTAGCTACATTTTAATTTACTGCTGTAGCTACATTTTAATTTACTGCTGTAGCTACATTTTAATTTACTGCTGTAGCTACATTTTAATTTACTGTTGTAGCTACATTTTAATTTACTGCTGTAGCTACATTTTAATTTACTGTTGTAGCTACATTTTAATTTACTGCTGTAGCTACATTTTAATTTACTGCTGTAGCTACATTTTAATTTACTGCTGTAGCTACATTTTAATTTACTGTTGTAGCTACATTTTAATTTACTGCTGTAGCTACATTTTAATTTACTGTTGTAGCTACATTTTAATTTACTGCTGTAGCTACATTTTAATTTACTGTTGTAGCTACATTTTAATTTACTGCTGTAGCTACATTTTAATTTACTGTTGTAGCTACATTTTAATTTACTGCTGTAGCTACATTTTAATTTACTGCTGTAGCTACATTTTAATTTACTGTTGTAGCCACATTTTAATTTACTGCTGTAGCTACATTTTAATTTACTGTTGTAGCTACATTTTAATTTACTGTTGTAGCTACATTTTAATTTACTGCTGTAGCTACATTTTAATTTACTGCTGTAGCTACATTTTAATTTACTGCTGTAGCTACATTTTAATTTACTGTTGTAGCTACATTTTAATTTACTGCTGTAGCTACATTTTAATTTACTGTTGTAGCTACATTTTAATTTACTGCTGTAGCTACATTTTAATTTACTGCTGTAGCTACATTTTAATTTACTGTTGTAGCTACATTTTAATTTACTGCTGTAGCTACATTTTAATTTACTGTTGTAGCTACATTTTAATTTACTGCTGTAGCTACATTTTAATTTACTGCTGTAGCTACATTTTAATTTACTGTTGTAGCTACATTTTAATTTACTGTTGTAGCTACATTTTAATTTACTGCTGTAGCTACATTTTAATTTACTGCTGTAGCTACATTTTAATTTACTGTTGTAGCTACATTTTAATTTACTGCTGTAGCTACATTTTAATTTACTGCTGTAGCTACATTTTAATTTACTGTTGTAGCTACATTTTAATTTACTGCTGTAGCTACATTTTAATTTACTGCTGTAGCTACATTTTAATTTACTGTTGTAGCTACATTTTAATTTATTGCTGTAGCTACATTTTAATTTACTGCTGTAGCTACATTTTAATTTACTGATTTAGCTACATTTTAATTTACTGCTGTAGCTACATTTTAATTTACTGTTGTAGCTACATTTTAATTTACTGTTGTAGCTACATTTTAATTTACTGTTGTAGCTACATTTTAATTTATTGCTGTAGCTACATTTTAATTTACTGCTGTAGCTACATTTTAATTTACTGCTGTAGCTACATTTTAATTTACTGATTTAGCTACATTTTAATTTACTGTTGTAGCTACATTTTAATTTACTGTTGTAGCTACATTTTAATTTATTGCTGTAGCTACATTTTAATTTACTGCTGTAGCTACATTTTAATTTACTGATTTAGCTACATTTTAATTTACTGCTGTAGCTACATTTTAATTTACTGATTTAGCTACATTTTAATTTACTGCTGTAGCTACATTTTAATTTACTGTTGTAGCTACATTTTAATTTACTGCTGTAGCTACATTTTAATTTATTGCTGTAGCTACATTTTAATTTACTGCTGTAGCTACATTTTAATTTACTGATTTAGCTACATTTTAATTTACTGCTGTAGCTACATTTTAATTTACTGCTGTAGCTACATTTTAATTTACTGCTGTAGCTACATTTTAATTTACTGCTGTAGCTACATTTTAATTTACTGCTGTAGCTACATTTTAATTTACTGCTGTAGCTACATTTTAATTTACTGCTGTAGCTACATTTTAATTTACTGATTTAGCTACATTTTAATTTACTGCTGTAGCTACATTTTAATTTACTGTTGTAGCTACATTTTAATTTACTGCTGTAGCTACATTTTAATTTACTGTTGTAGCTACATTTTAATTTACTGCTGTAGCTACATTTTAATTTACTGTTGTAGCTACATTTTAATTTACTGCTGTAGCTACATTTTAATTTACTGTTGTAGCCACATTTTAATTTACTGCTGTAGCTACATTTTAATTTACTGCTGTAGCTACATTTTAATTTACTGCTGTAGCTACATTTTAATTTACTGCTGTAGCTACATTTTAATTTACTGTTGTAGCTACATTTTAATTTACTGCTGTAGCTACATTTTAATTTACTGTTGTAGCCACATTTTAATTTACTGCTGTAGCTACATTTTAATTTACTGCTGTAGTTACATTATAACATAGGGAGCTGTTGGCCCACAATTATTAGCAATTTTATATTCTGGAAAGCTAATTAAAGTTAATTATTGTTTAAACAGTTGCTCTAAAAATTAGCATAGCCTACTGTGCGAATATTGTTAACGTTGTTGATGCATTATTTAATGCTTTACTGTTGTTTGTTTTGGATAATTTTATTTAGATTTTTTACTAGTTATTGATAGAAAAATGTTGAAATCTATAATTTTGTATAACTACTGATTATAATGATCTATGATTTCCATTACTGTATTATCATATTCTTTTGCTGGATCCGGACATTTGCGACCCATGATTTTATAAAAATTTGTTGCGTCGCAATTGTCCGGGTCGCAATTGTCCTAACTTCAGTATGGTGGCCTAGATAACATGCCTCCTTATGTGTTCAAGTTCCTGGAATAATTTCTCCTCATCCACCCCATTTGCAGGGGCAAGTTGTTGAACCACAAGAAATGTAATAGAACAGGCTAATTACTATCCCTAAGAAATGAAACTATAGGTTTGATATCGCGGAATGAACAAGATTTTATGATGAAACAGCTGGAGGTATCGCGTTGCGGGGCCGGTAGGGGATGCATAAAGTGGTGTGGCCGATGCATGTGCGCAGTGCACCTGATATTGGTATCATAAGTCAGGAACCGTAATTCCTTACATTTAGGGTATTTAGTTCTGCGGCTATTAGACACACCACATATCTATGGCTATGGCGAAAACGATTACAGCAACTTCCTGGAAGGGAAGTTTGAATGAAACCATGTCGACTGCCGGATCTTCACTAGTCTGAAATCCGAAATGTAACAATAAATTTATGTCATGAAGATCTACTCTTTTAGCTTGACGTATATAAATCTAAATACATATAATGTGTGTCAACGACTGGGTCACTTTTCACACTTCACAGTAAACCTGCTATTATGTTTCCCATGTTACCTTTGCACCATTTATCGACCAGTGACGGATGGAAGACTGGGACAATATATATTGTTGTATATATATTGCTGTATATATTGTTATATATATATTATTGTATATATATTGTTGTTTATATTTTGTTGTATATATATTGTTGTATTATATATATTTTGTTGCATATATATTGTTGTATATATATATTGTTGTATATATATTGTGTGTAGAAATTTTAATAAATGTGAAAAAGTTGAAAAAGCATATGGAAAAGGTGCCAACACCGCACATTATCTCTATTTACTCAATGTCGCTATGAATTAATTGCTCTACTGACATGACATTTCTTGAATATAAGATATATGCTAATTTCCGATCATGATGCACTATTGTTTACAGCGAATATCACGTGCTGCAGCTATATTTCACCAAAGAGGCTGGACTGTGCGCTCAATACTCCCTCCCAACAATATGGATACTATGGAATGCTATTGCTATTCCATGGCTATCATCTGGTATTGAATTTCACTTTGCCAGGTAACGTTATCTGAGACTGGTGAACTTGACAGGCAGATACGAAGGTCAATGAGAAGCATCCTGTACTGTGGAAACTACCTATGTAATGCGACACACAAACTCGCCATAGGCTGTAACACAGTATCGGAAATTGCTTTTGTTAAATTTATCAACCTGATCGAACGTATAAAGATGTGATATCCTGTCAACCTGCTGCTGTGGTCTTTGATTGTTATTAATTTTATCGTCTACTCTTCTTGTCTACACGATTTTTTACTTATGATTATTTTTTTAATACGAACAACAATGAATGAATGAATTCGTTACACTTCGGGTATTTACTGTAGTTCTATTGCTAGTAGACACACCACATGTCTATGGCTCGGCTATAATTGCGGGAACGCTTACAGCAACATCCTGGAAGCGAAGTGTAAATGAAAACTGAATCGATGTCGCCCGTCGGGTCTTCGTTCGCTCAGCAAATCATACATGTCAGGGCGGGAAAATACTTAAAATCCGAAATATAACAACAAAATTATGTCTTGATGATCTTTACGGATGAAGTGTATCAAAGAAACCAGAAATAATGTCTGTCATCTTCCACACCAGAAAAACCATGCGAGTATGTTTTTAAGTTACCTTGGTACCCATTTATCGACCAGTTATGGATGAAAGCCTGGGAAATTCTAAAGAGGTTTTACTTAGGTTGTATTGTATATACTGTATATAGTGTGTAAAAATATTTAATAACTGTCGAATGTAATATTTCGTTCAAAATTCGAAATATTATTTATGTAACAGGAAGAACAGAATGTAGATCATGCAGAATTTTCTTTTTCACGCGAACTTATACGTCAGTTAGCATCCATGGGAGTCAGCATAGGAAAATGTTATAATGTTATGAAAATATTATGTTATAATAATAAGTGAATTGTTGTGGGGTGAGTGACGCGGTGTATTAAATATACAATGTAAATAAGACAATATGATAATGCTCTTCATAGCGAAAAATATCAACCGGCCCTATTGAGGCTCGAACCCGGTACCTAGGTTTCAAACTTCTGGTTATCATCAGCCGGGTGAGTGTACTGAGCTACCAGACCGGATGAATATTTCGCTATGGAGTGGGAGATCATATTTAGGCCATCTAATCACTCAAAGGAAAGTAAAACTTCGTTATTCCCGTGCTCTGCCAGAAATGGCAACCATGCCTCAAAGAATAACTATTATATAGTGTTGTAGTTATTTATATAGATATATATAAATAATATATTTATATTATTTATATAGTAGTATATTATTATGTTATATACATCAAAGTAGAGCCACATGAAAGTTTAAATGAAATTAAACTTGTTTTTCGAAAATGTCATCAAAGTTAGAAAGTGTAACTATAAACCTGGGTAATCGTAATCGTTCCTTCAATACATCTGCTTGTATCTGCGAAACCTGCTGATCCGCATCATCAGGCCAATTCCCTAATTAGATATGAGCCATAACATTGGCCATCCTGGGGGACAGCTGTTTAAACTGTACTTTACTCAGGTATTTTTAAAAATTTAAAGAACAAATTTTTAAGATACAAAAATATTCCTCTATGATTTCCATGTTGTAAATGTGCAAAAATGATATTCATCAGTATCAAGAATAACTCTACAACATACAGAAGTAAGGTGCCCTTGATCAATATGTAATAATAATAATTACGGTATTTCAGTAGCTTTGTTGTTCTGGTCCACTCAGTTATAACATCCGCACCCCGAGGGGAAGATAATAGACTTGGCTTAGTCGTAATTCCGCTGGGATGGCTTAGTGAATCTTTGGGGCTTTGGATCTGCATTAAATGATTAATTGAAATCCTGACCTGAGCGGCAGGATAATTGTCAATGGAATAGAAACAGTACGTGATGGTATGTCATTTCATAGTTCCTGTGGATATAATTTCAGCTTACTGTTCAATTATTTCAAGTTTCAAGTTATATTAATGGATTATCTACCCTATACCATCTCATGCAATTATAAACGGAACGACTTTTAATATTTGCACGTATCGAGTCATCTTACATAGCTTAATTGGGTGTCGGTCTTGGAATGGAAACGGGGACGATTTAGAATAGATAATCGTTAATATTTATGTTCTGAAATATATTGTCTTAATTAGTTGACTTGGACCCCCCCCCCCCCCCCCTCCCGCCTCCCCTCATCAAATTGTAATTTCAATAAGTACGTGCGTGCCCTAGTCACCGTATTTTGCATAGTTGCAGGTAAGGGTTACAGTTATAGGCCGATCAGTGACAAAAAAGTGTAGATTTGGCTTATAATTCAGAGTCAGGAGGCTATTGAATAAGAACTGTAGTTCGAAATATAAGCCAAAATCTACACTTTTTGTCACTGATCGGTATATAACTGTAACTTTACCAGCAAATATAATATGTAAAATTATTTTCTAAACACTTTTTTTTTGAGAACATAGTTGATGTTTTTTTTAATGTTAGTTATTTATTTTATTGATAGTGTTCTAGATGGTTGGCAATTAAACATCCCAAGGCAGATGTTATTCAAACTCTAAATTGAAATAAGATTTAGGATTAGACTATAGTTTTCCAGCGTCATGAGTTGGATAGTTTGAAAGATTGTCATGAATTAATTATAACCAGCTGGATACCAATGAGGCCCGAGGGAAATAATTATTACTGCATCTTATGTATATACAGGTGGATAGATATATAGCAGCGCATCCCTGCATTAATGATTTATATTTATACAAACATGAATAGAGTTTGTCACGAGAAATGCCAATGGAAAATGGATTGATTACGATACATTTTTACCCTTTAGTAAAGTTTGTTTATGTTCCCATGGTAACATGGAAGGTATAGAGGGAGCTTATTTGGATGCAAAGGATGAGTGGAATGGAGATGATTGATGAATCATCACACACTGCACTGGAACAAATTGGCCTGATAACTAATAATATATTTTATGGAGGAAAAAATTCGCCGATTTTCTGTGTGCTACAAACAAAGCCACCCACCCATGTAACAGTAATTGATTAAGGATGCAATATGAGAGATGCCCCAATACTATTATAGATATTAGTGGTAAAGGTTATTAATGTTTTCATGTTTATATTAATTGGCTTAATATAAAATTACAGATACTAACCCTATTATTGTGTTGTTATCCTCTTCTTGCATTCGATTTGCTTTATTCATAACATTGTTTATTACTGATATTTCTTCTTCAGTTAAATTACTGAAGTCCATTTCCGGAGTGCCATAGGCCTCAGTAACTGCTGGTCTGTCCCAGCGTTTTGTTGGTGTTGTAGGTTCGCTTACCCAAGGTCTGCGTTTCCCACTCTCGTTCGATATTGTACCTAACATATTCCCAAGAACCTCTCCAAGAACCTGTGGTCGTCGACCATCAATTACATCACTAATAAAACTTGCAGGACTCCCAGGTAAATAATTACTTAAAGAACTTGGACTTGGAGGTGGTGGCTCATCAACTTCAACACTTTTGGTATTATCATCATTATTTTGAGTAATGCAAACATCATAAGTGGATCCTACGAAGACACTATCAGTCTCTTTGATGGTATCATGAATTTCTCTGTCAACACTAACATCTATTTCAATAGGCCGACCCTCGTTATTTTTGTTTCCATTTTCGGCCTCCACAATCAACCCATCAGGACTGGCTAACTTAGGCTTGCATGTTCCCATTTCTGTGCCTGAAAAATCTTCACTCTCTCCTAGCATTGAAGACGTTGTTATGTCATCATCGTCAGGCAATTTATTGTTCAGCATTTTGCAATTATTATACTCATTATTTATCTTTGTGTGAAATTTCTCAAAATCATCCGCATCATCATCATCTGCAAAGGGTATTGTTGATAAGTAGTGACCCGACACAATGCTCTCAGATACATAATTCAATGGAGATTCGGTTTCTATGCCAACTTCATTTGCCTCATATTGAACTATTTCATTATCACCAGTATTATCAAATGGGAAACTGTCTTGCCGATATGATGAGTAATAGTCAGAGGTCTCAGAGCCTTGTAGTGACATATTCGTCCCTGAAGGATGTATTGTATGAACTACAGGTTCATGTGAGAATCGGGATTGCTCTTCATTTGGTTGGAACCCCTCTAAATCCGAATTATCATCACGAAATTCATCAATGATATCTTGATCAGTCAGAGAATACATGGAATCACTTTGTTCTGATGAAACACCTATTGTTTTACTTATGTAACTAATTGACGAGTCAGTACCTTGAAATGGTATCAGTGATGGTGGAGTATATTGGGGTTTAATTTCAGGTAATTTCAACTGGTCATTTTTCACCATGACATTGATAATAATTTCACGTTCATCTTCAGTTAGATGACTCAAGTCCATTTCGATGCCATCATTTGTTACAACATGCGTTGGGATCAGTTTGCAATTATTTGCCATATTGTATGAATGTTCTTTCTCAGGAAGTTTTTCATCAATTCTTGCAGAAGGTTTCAAAATATTTACATTACATTCTACATTAACACTATCTACTATAATATTTGATGAATCTTGTGGTTGATGAAACTGGGTTGAACTAACGACATTAGGTGAATTATTGCAAGTTTCCTTTGATATATAACTAGCTGCTGGTGTCTGTTTCCCGCTACTGCCATGAGATCCCTCCTCATTTGTTATATAGGGATCACTCTGTGGAATCACTGCACCTGCACTCTGCATTGCCGTTACAGAAGATACATTGCATGGTATACTATGGCCGTCCATTACAGGAACTGCGTCGTTTACGGAAGAAATTCCTAGATTATTACATACGCTATCGTTTCTATAATCATTAACTGAGCCATTATATTGGGTTGGTTTTTCGAGGAGGTTACATTGGCCAGCGGTAAATCCATCACTTGATTTTAGATTTATGTCTTTATTTTCTGGTTTTAAATATGGTGGTATGGGATCTTCACTAATTGAAGTGGAGTTTAACAAATTCGGTTCAATTAAGTTTGATGTATGATATTGAATTGGGGCATGAATTTCTGAGATATCATTTGTAATTTCTATACTTGATGTACCTGTATCTTCTTCTCTACCCGAAATTGTCGGATCAATTAGCAACTTATCAGAAGTTGGATAATTATTGGTGTTTCCAAAATGTTGTTCAGTAGAAGCTGAAGCTTTCTTCATTACATTTTGAATTATAGATCGCTCTTCCTCTGTTAAATTTGATAAATCAAGATCTACATCCGAAACAGCCATTGCAGTTTCAGTTACCCATTTATTAGTACATTCTGACTTTAGCTGTTCGTCCATGGTAGCATCATTTTGCTTTAAGATAATTTCAGAGTTGTTAATTTCAGGGTAAGAAAGTGGGGGATTATATTTGTTGGCCAGTATTTGTGCATTATCACTTGTTGTGTGTTGTTCCATAAATTTTGTATTATCATGAGTCATTATTTGTTGTTCATATAGAACCTTTGTTTCAGTATTCGGATAATCAAATTCTGGTCCAGTATGGCCCATCTCATGCTTTCTATGTTCTGCAGCTTCAGCTTTACCATATCTCTTTTCAAAACTAAGTTCCTCTGGTTCAATATTGCCGTATCTTTTTTCAAAACTAAGTTCTTCTGGTTCAATATTACCATATCTCTTTTCAAAACTAAGTTCCTCTGGTTCAATATTTCCATATCTCTTTTCAAAACTAAGTTCTTCTGGTTCAATATTCCCATATCGTTTCTCAAAACTTAATTCTTCTGGTTCTTCATTTCCATATTTATTATCATACGTTATCTCTGCTGGCATATTCAGGTCATGCGATAGGTTATGGTAGGAGTTTCTTTCATATGTTTCTTGTTGTGGAAGAAAGTTATTTTCTTGTGATTTCGACTGTATTTCTTGTGGGTAGGTTAAACCAGAACTGTCAGAAAATTTAACTTCTGGCAGAGACCTAAGTATAGACTGGGTATTACTAACTGTCTCTCTAGTAGTAGCCTGTAGTTTCTGGAAAGCATTAGCGAATGGTATCTGCATGGTGTCAGACTCTTCATCGCTTTCTGATTCCATATCCGAAACCTCTGGTTGACTGTCTTCATTTCCCATTCTAGATATGTTGTTTATTCCACAGCGTTACAGGTTGCAAAAATAATACCAATGTGTTTCGATGAAAATTTTAGAATGTCGGTGTAAAAATAACGGGTAATGTACACAAGGAAGTGGAGTTTGATGCTTTAGATAAATCTGCGATATGCGACTTCTAATTTTCCAACAAAATTTTAGATTCACAATGAAGCAAAGAGATTATGTATCTTAAGATAGAATTACTATGAGTGCTATTCCATACATATCATGCAAGGCGGTTTTTTCATTTTTCTTTATTAATTAATTTTTGAGTAACATGCTCTTTCTTGAATGGAAATTTGAGAATTGTAATTGAAAATGGCATTCTTATAATGCAATAAAGTCTAAACTGTATTATATATATAATATTATAATCTAAATAATTTTACATACACAGTATGCGTAATTAAAATATAAAGGAATATTTATTTTATAGACATATGGGTCTATGTCTAGAAGAATATCATGTTAATTTCACAAAATTGCAATTTGGTGCCGAAATATTATTAGTTTTGTATTATTAGTAGTGGGGGGGTGGGGGGGGGGGGGGGTGGCCTTGGCTGGTTGTGCTTAATTCTAATGATCAGAAGAAGCATGAATCATAATTTATCATACGGCGGTAAAAAGGTGAACTGAAGGGGGAAACCAAGCCATGATCCCAGCATCAACGTCAAAACCACTGACATATAAATAATTGAAATCTGCAATCTCCACGTAACGCTACAAATCAAACAGGGGAGATCCAATTCAAAATCAAAGGCAATTTGCATATGAATTTATTGAATCATCGTTAATAGCCATTGAAAGTTTAAAATTAAAATTGTATTCCTTGTTCCCTGATGATTACATTGTTGCTGTTTCACATTCCTGTTAATGTTGGTGCACCCCCCTCCCCCTTCCTCCACACTGTAACATTTACGGATTTTAATCATTATTTTTGTGACATTCATGTTATATGAAAAATATGCATTTTATGTAACTTAAGTTGAGACTGTGTTTCTTATCTATGTTCTTAACACTGATTCCCAACCAAAAAGTAGAATATCATGTAAATGACTTGCATAGTTGGTTTTAATTATTTAATTTCTATGTTCTCCTTATACAATGGGATATGCGCGATATTAAAACGACTATGTATGAAACGTTATCTGCCTTATTGAAAGTCTTTAAATTTTGAGTGTAATATTCACATATTTTCCTGTATAAAATATATAGTATCTTAATTGGGTGATAAAATACATAAGAATGTAAATGAATATAATATAATTGAATATAATTGATCATTGACTCTGTTTTTTGTCATGGAATTGGCCACGGACAAGCAAACTATCAGAATCAGACTGCGAATATAACATTGATGGAATTTTCGAAACCAGAACTAGAACCGAGTGTAGAGAAACTGAAATACATTTTTATGTTATTTCAATTTAAAATTCAATTTAAATTGTTATGTTGTTTACTTGTTAGTGAACCACATTCGATATAATTGTAACTACTAAGATAACTAATTGAATTAATTATTTCCCCTCGAATCCTGGAGTTTACATGAGATATGTAATCATTATATTTTCTTTCCAATTGGTTTATTTCTATCTTAATCAACTCATTAATTAAAGGTTTGGAAACCATGTAAGAAAGATTAAGTAAAATGTGCGAAAAATTATTAAATATTATTATAATTGCTATTAGCACATTATTCAGATACAAACTCTTTTGCTTCAATGAGAATATTTTGTAAAGCGATATCATTTCAAATACATAGATTACCAACATTTATATATAAAATACAAGCAATAACAAGTAACATTGATAGCTAAGATACACACAAATAGCACATTTAATGGAAAATCTACAAAATGTTTTACGATAACCCTGAATTGAAAGGAAATTAAACCTGATTATAACTGAGGTATCCTACCAGAGGCCAGCACTGCTATCTGGCTCTGTGCACCTCTGATAAGGTTGGTCGGTTGGTTGTGGCTACCTGCATGCCCCAATTCCCCACACATTGACAGGCCCAAGTGTGTGCACATATGGTGAGCTGCTATGCCTACCTGGTTTATTCAATAAATGCGCTGGTTGGTCGGCCTGGTTTCCCGTTTGTATGCTGGTGTTTCGTTTGTCATCAGTAGTGAGTGAGTGAAATAGTGTATGTGTGCGTAGCTAGCTCCTATGCCCCTCCTTCCACTTAGCTATGCAGATAGTTGGTGGAAGTAAGTTGTCGTTTGAAAGCCTTCCTGGGAACTCGATCTAAATAAATTGCTTGTTGCTTTCGTTGTAATAAGGATAGATATGTGAATGGAATATATTAAGGAACTTGCTAGCTTTGATCCGCACATGACGTAGTTAGTTAGTTAGTGCACAGCGTAGTTTGCCTTGGTTTTCATCATTGCAATGGAAAAATACTTGTGAGCCACCGAAATGAATGTGCAGTGAGTGGTCACCTCCCGTTGTAAATCCCCACAGATATTCTAATGGCTAATGCGGGTTTGTTGGAACATAAGGTGAGCTGGTGGCGAATTAATTACTTTGATATGAAGCCCGTGAATGGCGGTCCTTCGAATTGTATTCAAAGGAATTTTCGAAATTTCCTTAACATATTAAATGAGTTATATCCAGGCCACATTATTTTTGGCTATTATGTCAAAATCGTCAAAAGTAGCAAATTTAAAATTGGAAAAATCTCAAAAATGAAATATTTTTTTGTGGAATTTAAAGGTTTTGTGGCAAATTTCTTTATATAATAATCTAAAAGTATACATTTCTCAATAAATAATTCCAATTTCAACCAGCTGGAAAGAGTTCCAAATTTACAGTACACATGAAAAACAACTAATATATTACATTGATATTTTGATTGATATATTTATTGATTGATACAGTGATATATTGTACTACTATAATGTACTACTTATATTAGTGCATTTCTCTATTTAAGAAATTATATGTGCTTGTCTACGAGTGCCCAACAACAGCATGGAATTTACTGTTTAATGTAAACGAGTAAAAAAAAACGTCACCAAAAATATAAAAAAATATCTTATAGATCCAGCAGGCCACTCATTACCAGATCGATATCCACCCGTGAAACCTAAAAATGGTTGTAAAACCTTTACTGGGGTGGGATTACTCATCTCGAACATATTAAGTTTAAATGTAAATCCCTTGTGGCCAGCAATGATACATCGTAAAACCTCTTTTAATCTCTTACTCCTAGTGAAGTGGGTGTAGCCTACAGATCCCCTTCTTGTAGAGGATGTTCTGTTCTATTGAATTTGCATCCCTGAAATACTAATCAATGAGACCCTTGTTAAATATTCTCTAAATTGTAAGGAATAGTGATTGCTCACAGCCAGAAGAGAGTAATGTCTGTCTCATTAGGGAATTCCGTCAAGTCAATGAATGCTTCATTAGTGCATTAGAATATCTATATACGATATAAAATATCAATATTCTATTTAAAAAATGATGTACCCATTTTCTAACTCTCTCGACAGTCATTATTATATTTAATTATTTTGTTGTTATTTTATTTTATTATTGTAATTAATTATATTCACCACTCATTGTTATGGGCCATCAACATCCTACTAGCCAAAGCTACTGCGTTGTTGGTCCTGCAATATCATAAAATCTATAAATGTAAAATGCTTAAATATTGCGAATAAAAAATATTGATTGATTTGTTGATATACATTTAAAATGCTCAGTGCTCTACAGCAGATAATATTTTCACATTTGCGCACCTTCAAATCACATCACACTCCTTCCATATTGAATAAAATAAATATTGTTGAGATGTGAAAAAAAATATCAAACATAAAATATTACAAACATCGGCCACTTCACTAGGATGGATAACATAAAATTCATATATTAATCATTTAAAACGATATATAGTCAATGCATCAAAATGAAAGAAAATGTCGAAACAATACAACAAAGTATCAGTAAAATCGGTAATTACCGTTGAAAATCCAGACAATATCTTTATTTAGGTTTACACTAGTGTGAATATCTATAAAAATCTTGCCGAATTTTTTTTAGATATTCATACCGTGCTACTGTAGTTACTAAAGTACTGTTCTATCTTGCCGTGCTTTTGTGTAAATGTCATACTCGGGCTCTGGTAAGTGTTGATGATGAATTCGAGTTGTCGGTTTACCCATTTCCAGATGCAGCGCCGACCGCCCACTCAATACAACTCAACACCCAGTTCGCGATCAGCCATGTAAATTCATATGCAGTATCAAGTTTAGTGTCTTTTAAAAGACTATTCGGGTATGTCAATGTCTGACCATCTTGTTTCCTCTCGCCTGCCGACTGCCATAGATCAAGATCATGCAGAGGCGAATCAGTTCTCAAATTAAAAAAAATGATCTGTTAGGGTTGGGGAAATTGTCCTTGGGGGCAATTGTACGGTTGAGATGGCTATATAATATAATTCTTCAATATATTGTTCTTTATATATCTATGTACTTCGGATCGATTAAAATGAAAGACATCCCAGCCAGTATAACAACGAATCGGTTCGCACTTTAGTTCCTCATGTACAGTAATGCTGTATAATTAATTAAATTAACAAGAAAAATGCACCAACCAATATTATACACAGTTAGACATTTAATTTATAGAAAACATTTAAAAAGAGCACAACTAATAAATAGTATTCTTAATACCGGTCTGGGAGTTTAAAACCATGTAAACCGGCATTGTCTCCAAAACCATGTGCTTGATAGTAGGAACGCAGTTTTGAAACGCGCCTTTTTATTGTAAAATTTTATCCCATGTAAACATATTGAGAAGTCACGAGATGAATTCTCATATATAATTAAATAATTAATTATTATCTATATAATAATATATCGAAATCTATATTAATTAATTTATTAATATAGATATTGAGAAGTCCCCTGGCGGTAGACAGAGGAACAGTAAAAGTCTGCCTGTGTAGGTTAGTTACTACCAAATTTCAGATGAATCTGATGGTTGGTTCTGTAATTACGGCTACTTTACGTTTATGTCAATTAGCCCTCTAGCGGCAGACAGAGGAACTATAGAATTCTGTCTGTGTGAAGAATTTCTAAACTTTTAATAGACTACATATGTGACAAGTTTGGTTCTATTTCATCCATGATTGATCGACTTATTACCGTTCAAACATTCCACCCAACCAGCCACAAACAAACTAATAATAGCTGCAGGAACCCGAGCAGCTCCAGTGATAACTAACCATATTACAGTACAATGGTGACTGATCGGATCGCTGATGATGACTACAGTTTCGCTGCGTGAAATCCCTTATAATGTTAACAAATTTAATTGTTTCCAATTAATTCCCTTCACAAACGAATTAATAAATTATACGACAATGACTTTATTAAGTAATGTATTTCTATCAACAATTGAGTCTCATGAAATAAAGCTATTAAAGTTTTACAATTATTTCAAATTGTATCCTATCCCAAATACAGAGAAAAATAGTTTCAATTTTATAAATTTTATTATTTTCTCGAAATGTTTACATGGAATCAGGGATCGTACGGTAGATACTTTTTGCGGTAGCGGTAACGGTATGGCTTTGCGGTAGTGGTATTTACCGCGGTAGCAAATAATGTAGCTGTTATTTAATGAAGTTAGACGCTCACTTTTGACTTTTTTTTAAAGAGTGGCGTTTATTTATTTTTGGTAAATTGTTTTCTTTAACTAATAAATTTTAATTTCTTTTTGTTTTTGTTGACAGAAAATACGATACAATGCGAACCAATTTCTCATATATAATGTGTAACAACTGCTGTAAAATGATGGCTTAACATTTATTTATATATTTATATATGGTAATTTTTGAAGGGATTAAATAAAGGACTGAAGGATACAATGTGATATTAATGTGATTGGAAGAAAATGCGATAGGATACGATAAAAGTTTTATAATTTTTTCGCATTATAAAAAATTTATATCTTATTAATTTCATAGTTATACGAAATCAGGATTATTATTTTAGAAAATTATTTGACTATTTCAAATAATTTGACTATTACTATTGGCTGCTGTTTCAGCCTGTTATGACACAATATGAACTTCAACTTAATTTTGGAACACAGTTTACAGTAAAAATTTAATTTATAACTAAACTTAACAACTATACTTAACAACTACCGCAAATACCGCAGTAGTTGGCATTTGCGATAGCGGTAGTAAAAAGCGCGGTATTTGCGGTAGCGGTAGTACCGTACGATCCCTGCATGGAATCATCCCTCCTCTCAGACACAGTCACCGTGTCAGTTTTCCTTTGTACCTGCTTATATTGAATTGAAATGTATATTGAATGGGAAAACATATTTTTAAGTGTCTGCCATTTTCAGATCTTTGGTTTCAACAGGCAACAATATAATAGCCAAACAAGATAATAATGCCAAACCAGAAAATATACCAATAGCCAGATAATAATGAAATGATACCAAAATTTGTGCGATAATTGCAGATAATATAGAACCCATTCTACTTGCTGCGCTGCAGAGACCCAAACCCACACCTCGCACCACGGTTGGGTAGAATTCCACAGAGTATACGTAGAGCCCTTGTGATGCACCAGTAATGCCTATTCTAGCTCCGCAGAGATACAATGTTGTCAATGTTCTAGAATTTCCGCTCGCCAATAAAGCAGAGAATATGGCAAATATCAAAACTAGTATAGCCAAAGTTTTCTTACGACCAATGCGATCCATCAGCAACACCATTATTAGAAGTCCTGGAAATTCAGCAGTTGCAGTCCAGAGGATATCAAAATAGTCAGTGTCTTCTAAAAGGTAACAGTCTTGGAAGCAGGCACCACTACTGGTTGATGTTGGGTTCGTTTCTTGACGATGAAGGAAGAAAATTTGAGCTGTCAGCAACTGAATACCAAAATAACAAAAATATATGGTCAACCATATGAAAACCAGTAAAACCGTTCCCGTTAATAATTTTCCCTGGAATAATGATTGTATTTTTCCTCGCTCAACTAGAGGAGTCGGTATTAGTTCTCCAGTCAACATCTTCTTATTGTTATCGAAGGCAACTCTGTAAAGAACTTTAACTGCATCATGGGTTTTTCCAGAAACAAGAAGAAATCGCGGCGTTTCTGGCAGCCAAAAACTACAGCAGACGAAAATAAGTAATGGTATGCTGCAAAGTGCCAGCCAGATACGCCATCCAGCAATCCTCATAAATATAAGAGCGAGAACTGCAGTCAGACAAGCACCAATAGCAAAAGGTACTTGAATGAAAACGAGGCAGCGTGCTCGAGATTTCTGAGGGAGGAATTCTGAGTAGAGGGTTACAGCCTGGGGCGTTCCACCAACATAGCACCCAACAATAAATCTCAGCAGTAAAATCCAATAAAAGTTTGTTGTAAAAGCACTGAGAAGGCCAAAAACGAAAGCAAATGATCCGCAAATCACCAAGCAACAACGACGACCATATACATCACAGACGCGACCCCAAATTAGTGAAGATGTGATACCCATTCCAGCGAAGACTACAATAGATAATAGAGCAGCACTCCAAACCGATATATGCCATTGACACATGAGTTCCGGTGCAAGGATACTAACTAGAGTCATTTCCATTGCTTCTGCGAGCCAGTTTAATCCAACCACTATTGACAGTTTCACCTGAAATTTGCCGAAACCCAAATACTCAATCGCATCATCAGCTGTAAATGTGTTCTTTGCTTCAGATTCAACTTGATTTTTCCGCCTGTTAATATTTACAATATCCGTGTTTTTCGTATCCATTTCAAATGAAAATCGAATAATATAAAATATTGTTAGTTTATAATTGTTTCCGATTAATTCTCGGTGACTTCCAAATCCTGGAAAGCCTATTCAAGGCTGCCCATGCCTTTTCCTTACGTATTCGAAGGTCCTCACCTGACTTCCGGATCCATGATCCCAGGTAACAGAAGTCGTCCACATGCTCAAGCATACCATCCTTTGAGCTTATGCTCATCCGATCAGAGACTTGCTGAGGTCTTTCAAAGTTAACGGTCAGAATTTTGGTCTTTCTGGAGTTAATAAAAAGACCAACACTAGAAGCAGCATGTTCTAATGAGCTGAGGAGCCGTTGGGCTCCCTCTAATGATTCTGAGAGTACTCCTAAGTCATCAGCAAAGTCTAGATCAGTTAGGTACTTGGCAGGATTTCCTCGACTTCTGGAGCCAGTAGGTGGAGTTATCATCACCCCATCATCATTATGATGATCTAAGGACATGCGTAGAACATAGTCAACCACAATAATGAACAAGAATGGTGCAAGTGTGTCTCCTTGGAGGACGCCCCATAACACTTCAAATGGTTCTGTGTCACCATCAACAGTAGACACAAATGTTGTCGAACCATCATATACTGATCTGATTGCTGCAATAATTTCATCAGGAATCCCATATAATGAAAGTATGCTGAACATACGTGAGCGAGAGACTGAATCAAAGGCCTTGAAGAAGTCAACAAAGATAACAGCCAGATGCCTGTCTTTCTTTTTTGATAATTCTTCAATTATCCTTCTAAGTGCCAAAATGGGCTCCATGGTCCCACGACCTTTACGGAACCCATTCTGATTTCCACGGAGCAGTCTCTCAATGGGATCCCTGATGCGATTTAATAGAATCCTATTGTATAGCTTTGCAGCAATCGAGATCAATGAGATTCCCCGAAAAGAACCATAGAGTGTTAGGTTGCCCTTCTTGGGAACTGGCACCAACTTATTTGTTTTCATTTCTTGTGGGACTCTTGTTGTTCGGTACATGTCTACTATGATGGGATAGATGAGCTTTAAACACTCAGGTATTTTAAAGACCTCAGGGGGAACACCATCTACTCCACTGGCACGATTGGTCTTAATGCTCTTTGCAGCAGCCTTCACTTCTGCAAAGGAGATATCGCCAATGGGAATATCTAGGAGTACAGACTCAGACACTTTTACTTCTATAAAGTTATCAGGCAATACCCTGTCATTATTGAGGAGCTTTTCAAAGTGGGCTTTCCAACCATTGAGGCGATCGGCTGGTGATTCAGCCTTAACCTTGGTGGTTGGTTGGCTTTTCCGCCCAGTAAGCAGATTGATTGATTTCCATGCCTGGGATGATTGCCTGCTGTCGTCAGCATCATTGATGGCATCAACCTGTTGGTTTATTAGCTCCTCCTGTAGATTAACAGAGTACTGCCTGTTCAGGGACCTCGATGCAGCCTTAACTGCATTCTTGGCCGCTGTAGTCTGTTTGAGTCGGGACTCTTTCTGCGCCTTATGAAGGTCATTTCGGCACTTCTGAATTTTGTTGTCAGTCAAGGGGGCCCTTTTCCTGTTTCGAGGGTATACAGGAACTGTTTCTGCGGCTGCTAACTTAACTGCTTCTGTAAAGGCAGTATAGCCCTCACAGTGATCTGCCGCCTCAGAGGCAAGAGCCTCATACCTGTTGCTCAGCTGTAGTGTGAAGCTGGATCTCACACTTGGCTGTTGCAACAGAGAGGACCAGTCATGCCGCGGCAAGGCAGATTTCGTTGTTCTGCTAGCTCGCAGACTAAGTCTTACCTTGGCCACAATAAGGCGGTGATCACTGAAGAAGGGTCGAAGTGTAAATGCATTACAGTCTTGTATAGAGCTCCTGTATTTCCTACGAAACAGAATATGGTCTATCTGGGACTTGTGACCCCTGGGTCCACTATGAGTCCATAGCTTTCCAGTTCGCTTCTTGAACTGGGTTCCAGCCGAAAACAATCCATTTCCAGAGATAAAATCCTGAAGGTGGACAGAATTTCGGTTAACACTATTGCTATAGACCCAGGGCGATGTAGGTGATTGATGCAGACTTGCATTAAAGTCTCCCAGGAATGTTAAGAATGCATGCTGATCCACTCCATCAGTAGCTGCTTGTAGATTGTGGTAGAAATTTTCCACCTCCTCTACAGGGGCAACACTATTTGGAGAGTAGCACACAATCAGAACAACCTTAGGAAACTTCTTAGCCAGTCTTCCAGAACATGAGAAGTGGCAACGGATGATGCGGTTAGAGATTTGGTCTATTTTGTCCAATGCTGCATGTGCAGTTGGATTCATCAATAGACCAATTCCACCATTGCCACTATCATCTGCTGACGCGAGGGCGAGTCGCCAACCGCCCCCCATGTCCTTAATCAGAACCTCATCAGTCTGTCCAGTCTGCATTCGGTGCTCTTGAACACCCACTGCGCTAAGAGAAAGCTTATCTGCCAAGGCAGTCAGCTCACCTTGTCGCATTGGGGACCCGAGTGTTAGGGTGTATACTGAGGCTAGTCTAGTGACTTGCCTCAGATTCACCAATGGCTTTGTTGGTCGGGGTGGAACATGAGAGTAGCCTCCAACTCCAGAATCCCTCTCCCCATCACAATCTGGCCTCCCTGGTGACCCAGGGTTTGGGCCAGAAAGGTCATCAGGAAAGGGACTCAAAGAATTGTTGGCTGCTCTCTCTCCAGTAGGGGGTGAGACAGGCAGCCGGTCAGGAGTTAACTGACGCCTGTGAGGCCGATTGTGTCCGGTAATTCCACTGGCCTCTAGTGGCCGGACCTCCACATTGCTAATGTAATCCATAGTGGGGGTTGGGGGGTGCTTTTTTGCCGAGTCAGCTCTCGGGGCAAATTGTAATTATGTTATTATATTTGTAATTAATTACCATATAATATATACTATATTATTATATACGTCTCCGAACTTTATTCTTATTACGCAATTATACGTTTTATTAACAATAATTTTATGCGGAATACGAAACCAGCTGGGTTTTCCCCATGATCCAGAACTATTAGAACCCCTTTGTAATGAAAACCTACAGGTTAACAACAAACTCGCTTGGCATCTTGGCCACAGCAAGTCACAACACGACACGTCTTCCAATCTAGATCCCATGACGTAAAATACGATATTGAAAATGAATTGAATCAAATGATATTGAAAATATCATTTGTGGTCGAAAAGATCTGGCCTGCTTTGAAATGCGAAATTCTTCTGCTTTGATTAAAACTTATAGGGCACCTGGTGTTGATGGTGGGCATCCCGAGGTCTTTATGATCAAAGAATGCCTTCAACTAGGAACACCCCAACTAAGCGGTATAGATGGGAAGTTGCGACTTGGAATTTATAAGGGAAAAAGAGGCCAAGAGGAGAAGATGGGATAGGCGTAGCCTACACTTTAATTTTCTCCCTTGAAACTTCGATTAATAATTAATTTAGTTGGCCCTTGTAATATTTACGATAGATATACACCATGTCCTGGAATATAGTGTCGTTATTCAGGTACCCCCCCCCCCCCCCCCCCCCCTCCCAAATTGTTTTACAAATCTTAATGAGATTGCATGAAATTTGAAACAGAGAGAGTTTCACCTCCCTCCTCCTCCGTGGGTGAGCCGAATTTTAATTTTTGCTTTCAATCTTTAGCTACAAGTGTTTGAAAAAGGTGTCTCCGGTGATATTTCACAGGTCACAGTGCCATCATTCTTCAACCTTATAGTAGAATAGTAGTATATATGGTAGCAATAGAAAGCTGCCCATGCAAGAAAACATATAAAAAAACATTTGAATTTGGTTGGGAAATATCTGAGATATGGGCATTCGAATATTGCATGCATTTGCTTCCCCTGCATGCCATTTATTGTATTGTATTTAATTAATGTACCATATTCTAGAACATTTTGTTTATTCCATACGTAGCTGGGCAACAATCAAGGTGTACTAAATAACGTTATTTAAGTAATATATAATAAAATAATTGTAATGTCTGCAGTAAGCATGTTTCATCGATTGATGTTTTGAAATACTATTGAAATTATCACGAAATAAACCCCCTGGCCCTTCTCAAATTCCTAGCCTGTTTGGGGGCGGCAGCCCCCAATTAAAAGAAAAACAAACAAAATTTGACTATAAAAAGTTTCTTTTATAATTTTGAAAAAAACTTGTCAAGATACAACTTGTCCTGTAACTATCTTTAACTTTTGTTTATTGCTTTGATGCATCCAGATTAATTTTAACACCTTAACTGGGGGGGAAGTGTCCCGGGGGGCAAGTGTCTGGGGGGGGAAGTGTCCTACTTGGGCGGGGGGGGAAGTGTCCGGGGGACTGCCGGGGGAACTGTCCGGGGGGGGGGAACTGGTCCGGGGGGGGGGGGGGGGGGGGGGGGGGGTGTTCCTAGATCCATCTACAGGTTTTACAACGTTGCAATCAAATTAGTGCATGCTACAATTGGTTCCCATAAACTGATATTGTCGTTTAATCTGAATTATTATTATCCTTTCGAATAAAAATTGTTTGATTTATGTTTAATTTGATTATTCAGCAGCAGATGTGATTTTACATGCATTACGTTTTGTTCCAATACAATATACAGTATTATACAACAGATCCACTTAGTCAGTAGATGCTTTATTAAATAAAAGTCTTAAATATCAAATTAAAGTAATATATAGTTGCTACTGGGTACTCGGTGTTTTTGTGATAAGTTTCTCCCAATGACGTAATATGAACTGGTGAAAAGTAAACTGAAACTGAGGTATAGCAAGCGTATGCCCAATATTTGGACATTTCGTCATCACTTATAATGCAATAATTGCAAAATGTTTTGAAAGAAAATTCAAGTAAAAATAATATGATATTGATATGACAATTACAACAACAGTATATTTTTCCCTTAACTGGGCAGAGATAGTGTGTTAATTGAAATATCATTGCTTTGAAGTTCGTCAAAAGTTAATACAGAACTCATTTTAAAACAATAATGTATTCGATAAAAAAACGTTGCGCATGGAGTTCTGTGAATGTGAATCATGTGAAAGAAAAATTTGATTACAATTGACCGAAATTCGGATATTCTGCACATGTTGGTTAATTAAAAAAGTGAAAAGTTTGCATTCAATCGATGCAAATCCAACTGAAAAAACAAGATTTTGCATATTATTTTATAATTTTGACAGTTTCGTTAATATTTTCCTTTTTTTTTACATTTTTTGGGTTGCTGAACTAGGTACTGTATCATTATTACAAATGCCATCCGAGCATTCGTACAGATACCAAGATTATACACAACGGCTTATTTAGTACCCTTATTTATAATGTTGTAATAAGTAAGTAAACAAAGCAAACAGTCGATCGAAGCAGGAGGCGACACCGAAGGCTCCTATTTCGATAGCTGCTACCTAAGGGTAAGGGTGGGGCGCTACTCCTATCTGCTGCCTGAAGGTGGGGGTGGGCGCTACTCCTATCTGCTACCCAAAGGTGGGGGTGGGGCGCTACTCCTATCTGCTACCCGAAGGTAGGGGGTGGGCGCTACTCCTATCTGCTACCCGAAGGTGGTGGTGGGCGCTACTCCTATCTGCTACCCGAAGGTAGGGGTGGGCGCTACTCCTATCTGCTACCCGAAGGTGGTGGTGGGCGCTACTCCTATCTGCTACCCGAAGGTAGAGGGGTGGGCGCTACTCATATCTGCGACCCGAGGGTAGGGGTGGGCGCTACTCCTATCTGCTACCCGAAGGTAGAGGGGGTGGGCGCTACTCCTATCTGCTACCCGAAGGTAGGGGTGGGCGCTACTCCTATCTGCTACCCGAAGGTGGTGGTGGGCGCTACTCCTATCTGCTACCCGAAGGTAGAGGGGTGGGCGCTACTCATCGCCTCCGCTTTGCAGGACATTGCTTTCGCCGTGAGGATCAGCCAGTGCATAATCTTGTACTTTGGCAGCCTCATGGAGTGAATAAGCATGGTGGACAGCCCATGACTTTCTTGAGACGCATCTTAAAGGAACCTGGCCTTAAAGATGCGGATGATCTAGCAAATGTCATGGGTGATAGGGAGTTGTGGCGGTGCAATTTTGTTGACAAGCCGGCACAGCATTCTTAAAAATGCAGCTGCAATGCAGCATGCCGATCCTAGATAGTAGTAATTACGAATATATTTCGATGGTAATAGCCGTCATTATCAATGTACAATGCATATAGTCCTATACAGAAGTTGGAAGTAAGTGACCTAATTATTAATAATGGAAATTGCATATTAAATACTGAAATAGCACAAAATCGCACAGACCACACGACAAGACTGCTACATACTACTGTACTACAATACAGTTTCAATACAATTTCACTAGTGCGGCCACGGTTAAGTGGTCTACTTCTACTGACAAACGCTTATTAATGGCTCTTGGAACTAAAGCCCTAATGTGTAAGCTTTCTAGGATACAACGTCTGTCTTTTTTGTCCCCCCGTCCTAATACTTTGGCTAGTTCGAAGCAGGGCACATGGCCTGTTTTGACGTGGTGTTCTGCCAAGTCAGAGGCTTTTGCACGCTGGTGTCTGATATCCCCGTCGTGCTGTATAAGCCTGTCATCTAAGCTATACTGGGTTTGTCCAATGTACACACGGTCACATTCACAAGGGATGCTGTAGACTGTTCCGTGGTGGGGGGTGTCTTTGGATTGTGTCCCTTAAGTAAATAAGACCCCAGTTTCCGTCCTGTCATGCAGTACGTTTCAATCCCAGACAGTGTACAAAGTTTCTCTAAATTGCACGTTAATCCGTCTATATAGGGGAGACCTATCCTTATGTACGAAGTATCTTTAATTTGGGGTGGTGTTGGGTTATCAAAACGTGTATTAACACGTTGTTTTGTACTGTATATAATACGAGGTGGGTAATCGTTATTACGTAGAGCGTTAGCTAATGTAGTTTGGGTTTCGTTTCTTGGTTGTGGTGTTGAACAAATACGGTTGGATCGGTAGAAAAGACCGGAACAGACACCTTGATTAAAATACGTGGGTGGTGGTTTGAGGCAAAATTTAAATATCTGTTGGAATCTGTAGAATATCTGATATACAGTAGTGCTGAAAGTACAATGGCTCAGGGTTATAAGTACATCTAGAAAGGGGAGTTTTCCAAGCGAGTGTTGCTGTTCTACAGTAAATTTGATATTAGGGTGGAGTGAATTGAGATTATTTAGAAGATCATAAACTTTGTCCTTATGTACTAAACACCAAGTATCGTCAACGTATCTAAACCAACAGTTAGGTAAGAAACCCCGTTGCCTAGGAACATGTTCCAATTTATACATGAACAAACAACTTAGGACAGGGGGACACCGGTAAACCTTTAATTTGTCGGTAGATGGCGTCTTTATACTGAAAGGAAGTTTGGTCTAACACTACATTCAATAGTGCTTTAAATGCACCCCCATTTAGGCCTGTCCTGTTTTCAAATTCAGGATCTGCCTTTATAATGTCCATAACTACGTCATGAGCTTCATATTTAGGAATGTTACCGAACATGTTTACAATGTCGAAGCTGACTTGTATTTCATCAGTAACTACAAATTTTGACTACAAAACTAATTTTGGGATATTCTTACATTTAGTAAAAAACGCATCAGTTACTTTTCTACTTATGTGTTTACTACCATCGTCAATTTTGGATGTGTACAGATTTTCATATAATTTCGCTGATTCTTCTAGGATGTCTTTATCAATAACAATTCGTTTAAAGCCATTGCCTTCTACAACTGTTAATGATAAAATATTGTTATTTTTGATTTTATCTTTTCTAAGTTGAGAAAGTATTTAGTTGGCCTTTCCCCCGCTTCATAATTTTGTAATTTGGTTCTAAAAATTCCTTCTTCTGCTTATCACAGTCCATTATATGTATCTTATCTCTTGGCTCTTGAAAACATTTCATTTCGATTCATTTTATAAAATGTTATTTTTTGTGTATTTCTGAAATATTATTATTTAATTTTTCATATTGATACTTTTGTTTCCTTTTTTTTCCGAATTGAAAACTTATCGCTTGAGTTCTAACATTTAATTCGATAACTTCCCAATGTAGGTGTGGATCGGCTGCATTCTCATACTGTGTGGCGGTTTCTGAAATTGTTTCTTTTACTAGTTCCATGTATTTTTCATCATTTAATGCTTCCAATAGCCGGCACCTTTGGGCCGGTTATTAATAATTATTTGGCAAAATAAATGTGAAAGAAACTGCGGAATGGTCTGATTTATACCCAGAAAACAGCCCGCAGGTGTCGGCTATTGAATCAATGTTGCTCGAAACCAGAAAAAAAATCTTTCCTTGCACGCACCCATAAACCGGGGATTGACGAAGACAAATGAAAATGTGCAACAACAAAGTATCTTAGACACAATGGAATATTTAAATTTATTCGACATTTATCGGGTGGTAAATCCACAGGGTCACCTGTGACCCTGTGGATTTACCACACGATAAATGTCGAATATATTTCATTCAAATTTCCAGTAAATCTACTCCTCCGTTTTCACAGTTCACTAAGCAGTACGCGGATTTAAAGTATACAACACCCAAGAGGTGTAATGGATAAAAATAACAGATGGAAGAAGCTGAGGAAACCTGTCTTCGTGTCAGACATAGCAACCTCTGAGCGGAAAAGATGCTACCAAAATGAGATCATTCGAACAATTTAGTCACAAGATGCTGCTCCAAGAAATATGGTAGAAGAAAGTAAACATGACAGACAGAGTTAAGTTTATCGTCTAGGGACTATTGGATGCAGCAAAACAACACATACCACACGTGAATCCAAGGAAACATTCAGAATGGAAAATAAAGTTTTGGCGCCAGGGAAAAGGCTATGATTAGGGAGGGAAGGGAACTCCAGTAATGGATCTGGCAACATTCAATCAATAAACTCCTACCACAAAGGGTCGGCAAGGTGGAGACTAGAACAAAGAAGGACTGTCAGTTACTTGGAGCATCATACATATTGGCAAAATGTAAGGTACTTGGCAGCAGATTGTAGATCCAATAGAAACAAATTCTGGAGGACCATGAAGAAGGAAAGCAGGAGGACGATGACATATGTTCATAGAGATGAAATGTTCTCCGATTATCAGAAAAGATTCTCCTGCAAAATTAACAAGGATATGGACTGGCTGGAGTTGCGGGCTCAAGACGGTTGCAGTGCCAAATCCTTCTCTGGAGCAGATGTTGCCATAAATTAAATAAAGGGAAAGCGGCAGACAGTCACTCACTGAGTGCATAAAATCTGCAGTACGGACAATCAGAGACTCTCAACACCTATCTGCTTAACTACTAGGATCGGCATGCTGCATTGCATCTGCATTTTTAAGAATGCTGTGCCGGCTTATGGACAAAATTGCACCGCCACAACTCCATATCACCCATGACATTTGCTAGATCATCCGCATCTTCTAGGCCAGTGTCCTTTAAGATGCGTATCAAGAAAGTCATGGGCTGTCCACCAGGCTTATTCACTCCATGAGGCTGCCAAAGTAGAAGATTATGCACTGGCTGGTCCTCACGGCGAAAGCAATGTCCTGCAAAGCGGAGGCGATTTTGTTCTAGTGTCAAGCTGGGGGGGACCAATGAGATACCTCCAATGTTATATAGTGTCTGGTTGGAGATGTGTGCATTGTACTTGACTCAATGAACCCGGCGTAGCATTCTTGTGAATGTGCCATCCAGAGATTTGGTGTCCTCAGCAGTTAGAGCCCAGCATGGACTCCCATAGAGGAGTACTGGAACTACTGCTGCTCTAAATAATTGGACGTTAAGTTTCCGATTAATTCTCATTGACTTCCAAATCCTGGAAAGCCTATTCAAGGCTGCCCATGCCTTTCCCTTATGTATTCGAATGTCCTCACCTGACTTCCGGATCCATGATCCCAGGTAACAGAAGTCATCCACATGCTCAAGCATACCATCTTTTGAGCTTATGCTCATCCGATCAGAGACTTGCTGAGGACTTTCAAAGTTAACTGTCAAAATTTTGGTCTTTCTGCAGTTAATAAAAAGACCAACACTAGAAGCAGCATGTTCTAATGAGCTGAGCAGCCGTTGGGCTCCCTCTAGTGATTCTGAGAGTACTCCTAAGTCATCAGCAAAGTCTAGATCAGTTAGGTACTTGGCAGGATTTCCTCGACTTCTGGAGCCAGTAGGTGGAGTTATCATCACCCCATCATCATTATGATGATCTAAGGACATGCGTAGAACATAGTCAACCACAATAATGAACAAGAATGGTGCAAGTGTGTCTCCCTGGAGGACACCCCATAACACTTCAAATGGTTCTGTGTCACCGTCAACAGTAGACACAAATGTTGTCGAACCATCATAAACTGATCTGATTGCTGCAATAATTTCATCAGGAATCCCATATAATGAAAGTATGCTGAACATACATGAGCGAGAGACTGAATCAAAGGCCTTGAAGAAGTCAACAAAGATAACTCTTCAATTATCCTTCTAAGTGCCAAAATGGGCTCCATGGTCCCACGACCTTTACAGAACCCATTCTGATTTCCACGGAGCAGTCTCTCAATGGGATCCCTGATGCGATTTAATAGAATTCTATTGTATAGCTTTGCAGCAATCGAGATCAATGAGATTCCCCGAAAAGAACCATAGAGTGTTAGGTTGCCTTTCTTGGGAACTGGCACCAACTTATTTGTTTTCATTTCTTGTGGGACTCTTGTTGTTCGGTACATGTCTACTATGATGGGATAGATGAGCTTTAAACACACAGGTATTTTAAAGACCTCAGACCATCTACTCCACTGGCACGATTGGTCTTAATGCTCTTTGCAGCAGCCTTCACTTCTGCAAAGGAGATATCACCAATGGGAATATCTGGGAGTACAGACTCAGACACTTTTACTTCTATAAAGTTATCAGGCAATACCCTGTCATTATTGAGGAGCTTTTCAAAGTGGGCCTTCCAACTATTGAGGCGATCGGCTGGTGATTCAGCCTTAACCTTGGTGGTAGGTTGGCTTTTTCGACCAGCAAGCAAGTTGATCGATCTCCATGCCTGGGATGATTGCCTGCTGTCGTCAGCATCATTGATGGCATCAACCTGTTGGTTTATTAGCTCCTGTAAATTAACAGAGTACTGCCTGTTCAGGGACCTAGATGCAGCTTAACTGCAATATTAATTAATTAATTAACTGCAATATTGGCCGCTGTAGTCTGTTTGAGTCGGGACTCTTTCTGCGCCTTGTAGAGGTCATTTTGGCACTTCTGAATTTTGTTGTCAGTTCAGGGGGCCCGTTTCCTGTTTCGAGGGTATACAGGAACTGTTTCTGCAGCTGCTAATTTAACTGCCTCTGTGAAGGCAGTATAGCCATCACAGTTATCTGCCGCCTCAGAGGAAAGAACCTCATACCTGTTGCTCAGCTGTAGTGGCTGTTGCAACAGAGAGGACCAGTCATGCCGCGGCAAGTCAGATTTCGTTGTTCTGCTAGCACGCAGACTAAGTCTTACCTTGGCCACAATAAGGCAGTGATCACTGGAGAAGGGTCGTAGTGTAAATGCATTACAGTCTTGTATAGAGCTCCTGTATTTCCTACGAAACAGGATATGGTCTATCTGGGATTTGTGACAACTGCGTCCACAGACTAGACTATTTATGCACAATTCTTCTGATTCCTCTGCTTAAAGGGGGAGATAGAGATGTCCATAAGACGTCAAGCTATCGAGGGGTTTCCATAATTTCAGTGCTCGCAAAAACTTGGGAAATTCTGGTGGCTGATGATATTAAGAATATCAAGACTCACAACCTACAGATGTGCTACAAGGCTAAGCTGAGCACGGAAACGTCCTACATTCTCGCCTCTCAGTTGATTCGTTATTTTAATAATGGTGGTTCAAATGTTTATATAGTATCCTTGGACCTAACTAATGCATTCGACACTGTTTCGTATGAACAGTTATTCAACAAACTTGCTCAGACAACTCTGGATAAATCGTTACTTGAGACTTTGTATTCATACTATAGTAAATCTTCAGCCGTAATAAAGATACATTTCATGATATCCAATTTGTATTCCACTGCAGTGTGGTGTCCGGCAGGGTGGAGTATTGTCTCCTATTCTTTTTAACATATATCACATGGAGTTATTTGGAAATCTTGAAACCTCAGGATTGGGACTGTATTTTAAAGATGGTTTTTATGGAATATTAGGATACGTGGATGACCTACTGTTAATGGCTAACATGAAAGGGGATCTACAAATGATGCTACATTATACCTCACCAAGACATACTTCATGGTTTGCTCACGTACATCATGCCGAGATTCAAACAATGACCTATATTTAACAACAACAGATGGTACTGAACTATTGCCAACCACAACGTGCAAGTACCTTGGTCTACCTACCACTGCCTGCCCTCGACCAACACATCAGAGACCATTTTACTCAAAGGATATGGATGAACTGCTCTAAAATTAATTCCAGAGGACTGGCGACTGATGCTGTTCCAATGGATGTCACAGCTCTTATCTGGAGAACGATTTGTACTCCTTCTAACATGTATGGGGCCTCCATAATCAGCCAGTCACTTGTAGAGGGCCTCTCACTGACGTGGTGCGAGGCCCTTCGGGCAACATTACGAATGGGCAATTACACAACAAATAATCGACTTCAGGCCCTATTTGATACCTACAAGTTCTCGACTATGGTTATCTTCTCAAAAGCACGATTCATATACTCATCCTTTAACTGTGATAACCACAAAGTGATAAAACTTTTGAGCCATATGCTGGCACAACATCTTGGGGGAGCAACAGTAGAACCACTCTTTAACGATTTCACTGTAGGAGTATGGATGATTGGTATCCCAAGTATACAGGATCTAACGACCACGAAATATTGCCTCAAATCGTGCTTTCGAAACGTTCACAAGAGTGAACTCACTATATCAGAATAGTTAAATTCTAATACCTCTATGTGCTGTGTGTGTTGAACATTGCGATACGCCATTTACACTCAGGTGAGAGTGTATCCTAGACATACTCCAAAGGGACTGGGAATAGGGATGTGCCTAAGTTTACTGGGACTGTACTATCATAAAAAATCGTTCTAACTGCACTGCCTCACAATTCTTTTCTGATCCTCCTAAAGCAGTAGCTTTCTTAAAGATAGCAACCGCACAATTACACTTAGACCAGAAATAATCGGCTTATTTTAGTTACTCATATCATACTGTATTCATTATCTCTCTTAGTTATATAGCTTCGACACTGTGCTTTATTTGCAATCCGACGTAAATTATTATTTGTATACAGTAGAGCGGTACTTAATATGCTATTTACTTAATTACTATTTAGATTAATTACGATATTCCTGACATGACATCACTTTACTAACAATAACATCATTAAAACACCCAATCATGTGCTATAGTTAATTATTTACTTATATATTACTTATGTAAAATGTATGATTATATTTATTTACTAATTGATTGATTGATTTACTAATTTATTTACGTAATTATTTACTTATATATAACGTATGATTATATCTATCAACATGTTTAGCTGGACTATAAAATTTTGTGTTACTATGCTGTTAATAGTTACTTGGTGCTGTGACTGCCATGTTTAATATTTTATAGTCGATAATAATATGTATATATATGGCTCAATTTCAAACCACTTTTATAATATAGAGCCTAATTACTAATTGCTTTGTATAAGCCGGAACCATAGTGTGCTTTTTATTTTTATTCCTTTATCGTTTTCAAAGTACAGCGCAGGAGAAATGTCTGCTTGTGTCCGCAGAGCGGCAGTACAGTAAACTTATTTGCTCAACTTATTTTAAAGTGGTGGCTTTCATCTCTAACTACTATTATATAAAGTCAAATTATTGTGTTATATTATTTTATATATGGTTTTAACATGCAGTTTTTAACATACAATTTTTATATCATTGCCAGTGCTTATTTTAATGATAATTGAACATTAAAGGCTTGCCGCCGGTAGACCACTAGTGGCCAGTGGAATTAACGGACACAATTGGCCTCACAGGCATCAGTGATCTCCTGACAGGCTGCCTGTCATATCCCCTACTGGAGAGAGAGCGGCCACAATTATGTAATTCCCTTCCCTGATGACCTTTCTGGCCCAAACCCTGGGTCACCAGGGAGGCAAGATTGCAAAAGGGAGAGGGATTTTCTGGATGACTTCAAAGCCAGTCTCCATCACTCCTCAAGATCGCCATGAATCTACAGCAATAGTGCCAACTGAAATTCAGTCGATCTTCATGACTTCCTCTCTGGAAATTGATTGTACCGGGTTGATTGCTGGATCCAGTATAAGAAGAGAACTGGAAAGGAAAGGAAATGAAATACTGGACCCAGTGGTAATAAGTCCCAGTTAGACAATATTCTGATTCATAAGAAATACAGGATCTCTGTACAAGACTGTACAGGATTTGCTCGGTTTGGAACTCATTTCCCCATCATAGTAGACATGTACAGAAGGGAGTCCCACAAGAAATGAAAACAAATAAGTTGGTGCCAGTTCCCAACAAGGGCAACCTAACAATCTATTTATCATTTGATTGAATCTCGTTGATATCGAGCTGCATCTCTTTGCTGCAATGCTAAACAATAGCAGCTGTTCTACAGAGCACAAATTATGTGAGTATGGCGATGAACTAGACTCATGAATCTATTTAATGATGTATCATATACCTCCAATAAGTGTTATTATAAGCTAAGAGTTCAATCTTATAGAGTTATACAACAGTTTGTTTCAATGACAGGTTGTATGTGGATGACTGTGTAATGAATCATACAGTGTAGTCAGTAATTGTATTTGCTTCACGCAGCCTGTTGTTTTGATTGAGTCTGTAAGCATGAATACAATGTATTACATAATTGATTATACAAGGATGTCCGCCCATGTTGTACTTATACTACCTTTGTTAACCTGAATACAATAATGGGTAATGAATGATATTATACTTCATGACATATGAGTACAGTTACTATAATATTACACTGTTATCTGGATTGAATGATATCCAAAATGTGTGTAATGGATTAATGGATAGATACTAGTCAATAGGCATAGAGATAGTGGCATGTAGATGTTTTATGGAAAAATTATACTTAAACCGATTTTATATACTCGGGCACAAACATTGTTAATTATAGACACAACCACTAAGAGTGTTACAAATATTAATGAGGGAAATAAACATTAATTGACATGACACTAAATTAAATGAGGGACAGGGGCGCAAACTTAATGAGGTACATCAACCATTTGTAAGGTAGAGAGGTATACAAACATTTATGAGGGATTCAACAATTAATGAGGGCACAAACATTAATTGGCACACAATAATTAATGAGAGGTGTCAACATTATTGGGGTCACAAACATGAAAGAGGTCGTACAGAAACATTATAAGGGATTCAAACATTAATGAGAGACGCGTTTAAATTATATATTTGATAAGTTGATATAAGAGTTCTTTAATGAAAATAATCTAAAAATACAACTCTTTTCTAGTTATTGTTCATCTGTTTATTGTAATGCCCTCTGGGCTGACGGTTACTACACACGTAACGTGTTTAATAAACTTTGTATAGCACTAAATAAATCGGTTAGGAAGTTATTTGGTTTTAAATTGTATGAGAGTATTACGGACACTCATCTCAGTGCCAGTTATATGTTAATGTACTTAGGATTAATTCAATTAATCATATTCATCGCTTTGCCTTTCATAGTCTGTTTTCTAGAGTCAGGAATTCTAATAACTCAATTTTGTCACTTGTACATTCTGTTTGCGTGCCTCAATCAATGCTTTTTAAAACGTATAACCGCCTCCGTCTGTAATTAGTTATTCATTTATTTATTTTTAAACAAATTGACGTATTTTGTTGGATAATATATTTCACGTTTTTATTAACAAGTCTATATGAATTGATGATGATAATATTGTGATTTTATTGACTCTATATATTTTTAAGTAAGCAGTATAAGGTACAACAATATCAATTTGTTACAAATGTGCTATAATTATGTAGGCTATGTCATTTATGATGAATATAAAACGATTATTATTATTATTATTAAAGTTAAATAATATGTTGACGCCTTTTGTCTAAGTTCATAATGTTATTAAAAAGATAAAATATATTAATTGTCTGTGATAGATAATAAGACATATTTTAACATCATTTTCGGATGTTCTGAGTTAAAGAAATTAAAGAATAAGAAGATCTCGATCAATATAACCAATATGATAATAATGAAGCACTAAATAAAAATATCGGTTTTACTGCTACTATGTACGATGCATATCTATCCAATGTAATTTCAGAATAAAGAGAGTTGTCTTAGGTAATAATTGATGTCAAACTTAACTGACACGTTCGTGGGGCCTTCACGCAGCACGAGGCTTTGTTATGAGATACAGATTTATATTGAGCGATTCTACTGTGTCACAAAGTCGGTATCTAAGAAATTTAACCAAACACCAGTAATTCAAAGAGAGTGAAAAGCCCTCCCACCCCCCCTTCAACCTCCCTCTTAATCTGCACCACCCCAACCCAAACGCGCGCACTAGGACTGATGAAAGGCAGGTATTATCAGGAAATTGTGTTTTAAAAGTAATATGTTATATTTATTTTTAATATAACACAAAATAGAACTGGAAGCGATACACAAATGATACACAAATATACAAATTTCTAGCAAAGATAATTAAAGATCGCATATTATTTAATTTACTTAAGCAACAAAGAAATCAATAAACTCATGTTATTGGTAACATGTTAAACTCATGAAGTAATATAATAAATATTATAGGCGAGGAGGCGACTTAATTTGTAAGAAATAATAAAACTTATCTTATGCCGATAGTATTGATACTGAAATATTAATTTATAACGTCAAAGCCTCAATAAAATTATTTAGCTAATTATTCTAAAGAATCACAATTAAATACTCAGCCAATCATTTTGTAAGGTAAACACAATCAGCAAGGTTAAGCTCTCTTATTAGTCTGGCTCATTACATTGCTGCCTAAAGAGTAGTGGTGAGCTGGTGGTTGGACTGGTTCCCAGTTAGGCTAGGCAATAGCAAGCATCCTTGGAATACGGGAGCTAGTCTAGAGTGACGGCTGACATGTTATTTTAATAACTTAATTACGTTTAGATCAATTAAAAACACATTTCTTAAAGCAAATGACTTGAACTAATTAAAGACTATAATGGTATGGGTATGGGGATTTCAGCTGTACAATTTTTAAGTATAATTATTTATATCTTATACTATAAAATAATTAATTTCCATTAAATGTCATGTTGAAAATGCTGTTTTTTTACCCTAACCAACTTGAATTAATTTTAATTTAATTAATAAACTGCTATTATCTTAGCTTCTCGAAGGCCACACGCAAATTCAATTTGGAAAATTTTTAAACTTTTGCCAGACTACATGTGTACCAAGTTTGGATAGATTTTATTGAGATTTGGCTGAGTTATTAACGTTTAAAATTGAACACAACAGAATAACTGAACGACAGAACAACAGACACACCGATTCAGTTAGTGGTACCTGCATGCTAAGCTTGCTTACTTGTCGCCCCACAATAACTGTAGTAGAAATCTGGCTAATATAATAATCGTGTGTAGTACATAGCATTAAGATAGACTAAAATCATTGAACAGTACACATAGTTGTAGTGGTGACAGGGTCCACAATATATTTTGGATGAACAGTACACATAGTTGTAGTGGTCACAGGGTCCACAATATATTTTGGATGAACAGAGTTGTAGTGGTCATAGGGTCCACAATATATTTTGGATGAACAGTACATAGTTGTAGTGGTCACAGGGTCCACAATATATTTTGGATGAACAGTACACATAGTTGTAGTGGTCACAGGGTCCACAATATATTTTGGATATGCTAGGCATTCATCCACGCATAAGCGTAAGCGTTAAGGTAACAAACAATTATACGTAGCGACAACACCTCATTGCCGAAATACAAATATACCTTGCAATCTCTCATATTAAAGCTAGCCAGGCATTGCATTGTTATAACAACGACCTTATGCTCTAATGCAGCCACTTCTGTCTTCATTAGACTCTCAATAACACTGCACTTTAGAATATTGAAAGAATGAGTGACTTTGGAAAAGCTTGGAAAGTCTATAGCTGACTGAGTGATATGGGGTGGGAGCGCCTTAACCATGTGATCATATCGTATATTCTGTAATAATAGCTAGCGTTGATATAGAAATTGCAGATAGAAAAAAGTGATATTTCCCTGCCAGAGGTCGTTGTGTTTTGGCTGTGATGGGCAGAAAGAGGAGATTTTAGATGCAATATAATTTTATTTTATGTATTGCAGATATCAGAATTAATCGACAATAATATTTGACTAAAATGTATGTCTATGGAACCGTTGACCCAGCTGTGGAACCCTTCTCATCCATTCTCTGAAAAATTTGACCAAGTTGATACTTTTTATATTTAAGCGGAATGTTATATATAACTTTAAGAGATGGATGATTTGCGAATGCTTATGGTCAAATGTTCCACAGGGTCAAAGGTTACGTAGAGTTAACGGAACCAGGGAGAAAGCTTCATAAAATGAGTCAAAGGTTACACACACAGCCATCGAAGGTTCCACAAAATTGGTTTCACAAACTACATTTTAGTTAGATGTTAATATTGTTGATTTATTGTATAGTAATACACAATTATTTATGTAATACTATATACATCCGTCTGTATGTCTGTCAAAGCAACACTTTCAAATGCAAAGGTCTGGAAGACTGGTGGAATGAAAAGATTGCAGTTTATTTTGTCTAGAATTTCAAGTCTTAAATATCACAATTGTCAACTAAGTCACCAACTAATACAGATATATAAATAAAATACAGATTTATCTGGAGTAGAGTATAATATCAACATTCCAAAATAAATAGATACCCCTCCCTATCGAATAACATAATATTTCAATTTTCGGATATTAAATATTTATTACTGAACGACTATCCCAAGTATTCCATTATCTCTGATTGCATATGCAAATACCTTTATTACAGAAAAGAACAGGTGATAGATAAGTTGATAGGAAGTTGGGAAGACTGTTTGAATTTTCTCAATATCCATAATTCTACAATGATTGTATTTTCTGAATCTCTGAGGTGGCTCCGCTTACATATCCAGTGTGTTTACGAAGAAGGATTTCAGCATTTGTGCGAAATCCTTTGTATTGAATAGCATATATTAATGGGTAAACAACGTGGTTAATAAACACAACTTTAGCTGCAATCAGGGAATATATACGATAGCTATAGGAAACTACCAAATGGTCTCCGAATATTTCTGCATAGCTCTTTACAAAATGAGTTATTCCGTGGGGAAACCAACAGACCATATACACCAGGGATATATAACAACCATTTTTAAAGAATATTTTTGAATTTTTCTTCAGAAATGTTAACCGTCTTTTGTCAGACTCGGATAATAATTGCGTTTTTGATGTAACGTGGCCACTAGCCAAGGTATCCATTTCAATATTTACATTGTCGAATGACTTTGCTTTCTCACGCAGAGAGAAGTAACATCTGGTGTAACAATAAACAAAAACTGGTAACTGTATCCCAATATCGGATATACCCAGGGACACTTCCAAAACCCCAAGTCGCACACCATTTACTTTGTCAATGCAATATATCGTCTTGCTTGTGTAATCAAATTTTGCACATGATATCGTGACAATCTCCCAAAGTAGAGCTGGTATAAACGTTATTAACATCAATTTTAAACGGTGCTCCAACTCAAAATTATAGAAAACGTTGCAAATACCACAGTAACGTTGTACACAAATCAGAATAAGATTCACAGTGCTACACCTCACCAATACCCACTGAATTAACGAATATTCCACAAAAACACATAATAAAAAACGGTCAATAAATTGTATGTCGTGGTAAGGTTGAAGTGGTTTGCCAGCATACTCAAATACCTTGGTAACCACGGTATTTAGTAACACATAACAACAGGCAAGAAAGTCGATAACAGTTTGTTGTTTCAGCAGAAATAGGGCAACTGATTTATTTTTGTAGCGCGCGTTGAAAACAATGAGAACAATACCATTTAGAAAGATACCAAACATCATTGTGACGATTACTACATAGTCTAATATAGTTTTCAGATACTTGAAATCGTCATGTGTATCAATGTTTATCTCTGGAGTCGAATTCGGCAGCAGTGTTATATTCATTATTTAATCTAACACAATATATTTAAAGATTCCTATGAAATAATTTTTTAAAATTAACACAACATTGATTAGTGCGTACTGTATAATGTGTGGAAAGATGCAATCTAAACTAAACTTTTAAAATAAAATTGCAAAAATTTATTCACCTGGCTATTAAGTATGCAAAGTTCATACTGGTTGATACTGCTGTACCGGTACTACTAGGTCGTGTACTGCAGTTCCAGTACTACTCTGTCGTGTACTGTTGTACCGGTAGTACTAGGTCGGGTACTGCTGTACCGGTACTACTAGGTCGTGTACTGCTGTACCGGTACTACTAGGTCGTGTACTGCAGTTCCAGTACTACTAGGTCGCGTACTGCTGTACCAGTACTACTAGGTCGAGCGAACTCGGACAGTGGATATGAGACCCTTCCAGGCGGGAGGCCTGGAAGTGTCTCATTTCCACTGTCCGCACTGCGCTCATTTCCATTCTCCATAGTTGTCCCAATTTCGTTTCTCACAATTCAGTATCCCTTCCACTTGGTTCAGTAGAAATTGCGCATGTGCTGCTAGCACATTAGAAAGCAAAGGCGATGCCGCCATCTGCAAAGTCTGTGTCTGAAACTGTATGAGCTGGATATCTACAGCTTCCGCGTTCTTGTAGTGTGAAGCTATGATCTTTGCCAGTGGCTTTCGTCATTGTATACATCATAACAAATCAATGCCAGCAATGACTTCTTCTGGTATTCCATAAATTCCTAGGATTTCCAGACTTTTATCTCTATGGATGGAGTCCAATACTTTCTGTAAGTTCACCCAGGTCAGAACTGTAGGAAGGTTCTTTGACTTGATTCCTTCAACCAGCTAGTTATTGTTGATCTATTTGGTCGAATTTAATTTTGGCGCTTATGCTGTAGGTTTCTCTATGAGGTATATTTCTATATCGAATAATTTTGTTGTATATTTTGGGGGGAGACTGATTGCATGATAGAAGAGAGAAGAGGAGTGAAGAGGCTTTAATTGGCTAATTGATGGCTTCTCCACAAATACAGTATATATACAGGGATGTTATAAATTAATGTACAAATAAAAATTTAAAAATATATGTATTTTTTGTATTGTTTTTAATATTTTTATATATATATATATAGGTTTATATACAAAGATATACTTAAATAATGAAGAACAATAATAAATGCAGAAATATACTAAATATATAGTATATAAATATATAGATAAATCAAAATTAATAAAAAAATAATATGGAGTATTAATAAGTTTTGAACTAGACGCTGTGAAGTGAAACCTAATATGTATTAATAAACGTTATATTGATACCTATGGGTATAAATCATCGAGATGAGAATTATTGATTCAGGAGTCCATTAAAATACAGCTGCAACACACAGACCAGCAACGTACTGTTGTAGTGGAGTGACATAGCGGATAGCGAGATAAAAAGGTGAGATTGAAATTATTGTTTTGGCTGGCACAATATACGGAGGGAGCTTATTAACACAACTTCTGTACTAAATGTGGAAAAAAATTAACTTGTTTGTTACTGTATTGTGGTTTTTAAACGAAAACAAATAAATATATTGAAAAAACTTCGGTAACATTAGTATACATTGATAAATATATATAACTGGAAATTTATTATAACTTTTTGTTGGGCACAGCTTTTGCAAAGTTGGCAATGACGTCCAGGTGGGATCGAACTGGTGACCTCCGAGTTGGAAGTCTGACGCTCTAACCATTCAGCTAGCGGCTCAGGTAAAAGATAGACCTGGAAATACTATCTGATACCTTTTATGTCCGCAATTTACCTCCTCATGGCCTCCCAACTGTCAATACCATCATATGCTGCCACTGTGCTCAACCCTATCGTTGTAAGGGTAGTGTATATTAACCATGAACCATCACGGCCACAATGATTAATTAAACACTCTAGCTACTAATTTAGGTATAGGACAGTTACACCCATAGAGAATAGCGACCGGTATATTTTATTATTGGTGTTATGGGTGAAGGAGTGGTTTCATTTATGATATGTTTAAAAATTCGACGCGACTTCTAGTTACCGAGAAATATCAATTAATTAGGCCTACATCTATTTAAATTATTGTGGGACATCATTATTTCGATCCTTATTCACCAGTACTGCAACTTTACGTTTTGTTTGGCTTGTATCAATTATATCCATCAATAATTATATGTGGATAATGCGACATTTGTCAGGTGTCCGATTAATAGCCGCTCACAAAACCCTTTGGTAATTGTTTCACAATTTTTTCGCCATCCCGCTAACAATGTTTATCAATCGAGTAAATGTTTTGAAATATCTGATGAAATCAATTGATCAAACGAGATTTAAGCCCTGCATGGTTCATGAAATTTATTCGCTATGGTAAAAGATTTGCATTTTAATGTACTCGGTACCTAATTTTATTCTGATTTACATTTTATAAGCCGCAGACGAGTTATTTGGTTTGATTGTATGTTTATAAATTAATTACGGCTACTGCCAGGTGGATCTGCTGACAACATCGTGGCAGGTCAATAACACTCCTCTGACCGGCACCGGCTTAACAATGACAACGGTTAAAGAACCGCTGAACATGGAAAGTGTGTGGCTGACTAAATGATTAAGGGTGTGGGGGTGGTGATGCGTTCTTGGTGGATCTGTCTGTGTACCGTATATGTATGTAGTGCAACCTCAACTATTAACTAACTATGTTTAATTATTTCTTTAGCCTGATCTTTATGTATAGTTATTGGTTAATAACAGTTAACTTTTACTATTTCATGTACTAGAGCTAATTTAAAGAACACATAAATTTAGGTATTACGTTAGGATTATATGTGTTTATTAGTGATGTAATTCGACGAGGAATTTATTTCTAAATTAGCTAAATTTAAGTAGGAATGAATAACATTATTCTACCTCGAAAAAATTCAAAGAATATTTATATGCATGCATCCTCATTCCAAGGTGAGGTTACAAGGTTCCAAGGTGCTGTACAGGCTCCTGTTGGTGGATAATTTAATTATAATACAATTTTAATTGCAAAATTTAGTAGCGGGATTCAATTATGCTGAAATAAAGTCATTATATAATTATGTATTAAGGGAAATCAATGTTTTTCTCTCTTCTTTTTGATACCTGTTTCATCATAACTGAATCGCGGTACTAAAAATACTGCAATTATAAAATATTGAATAATTCATTATAAAATTAATCGCCAAAAAAAACCTCAACAAGAGCCTGCACATATATTTATTGTGCTATTTTTAAATGTTTGCTGTACCGCGCCCCGGATGGTCTTTGTTAATAATAACAATTTTGTTAGTAATAACAACTAATAATATATAATTAATAATAATAATGATGATAATAATAATGGTAATATTTATATATAAATATGTATGTACAATAAATATGTACAAAAATATTTTATTGAAAACTAAACATGCCGAGGTGATTTTATATTTCGATGGAGTAATTCAATTCTGAGCTCAGACTTCAATCACTTAAACATCAACTTCTTTCAACCAATAGAAGAAAAGCTTTTATTGAAATGGCTAAAAATATTACTAAACACAAACTACTGCACTATAACAAGCTATCAGAGGAACTCTAGCCAATTAGAAGGCCACAATTGTGTGGAAAGAAAAGTACGTTGAAATATATCAAGGATGCAAAAACTAACTCCTGTGTGTTCCTGGGCGGCTAAGCTTTTCAAACTGTACATTATTCCTACAATTTAACTTTGGTTTTAACCCTATTATAACCCGGGGGGGGGGGGGGGGGGGTGGGAGCGATCAATATGACCCCCAGTGTTGGTTTTTTGTTATAACTCTGCAACAAACGCAGCTGGGAATCTGAAATGTTACGACTTTTCCTAAGAATATGTTGCCTTTCTAATATTGAAAACGGTTTTTAAAATTATTGGGAACTTTTCAAGTTATAGCACCATTTTAACCCTACTCTTGGCACTTTTTTTGTTTCATGAAATATGATTTGTAACATCTCTATTTTTGAGTTTACACCGGTTTTTTGCTGTTTGCAATTGGCACCAAATTTGAAAATATGTCAATTTTAGAAATTGATTGTTCGAACCTGTTTTTTTGCGTGATAATGTTTTTTTGGATTCTAATTTCGATGGAATATATAAGAGTTTCACTCGGCATATCAAACTTGTATTTTTCGGTGCTGTTTGCAAAATTGGAACTGCAACACAAAACTCGCATTTTACAGGTTTATGTGTGTTCTGAATTCAATGGAATAAATAATTATATTACTAGACATCTCGAACATGTATTTTTCGTAAGTGGGTGCAAAATTTGGTGCTAGCAGCAAATTTTGAAATCCATCAAATATATCAATTTATCGTGTGATCTTGTTACTTGCGTTATATGGGTTTGTGAGGGTCTGAATTCAGTGGAAGAAGTAAAAATTGCATAAGATTTCTCACACTTGTTTTTTACGGCGGTGGGTGAAAATTTTATGCCAGCACCAAATTTTGAAAATTATCAAATTTATCAATAGATAGCATCATCTTGTTTCTTGCATTACACGAGTTAATGACGGTACTGAATCCGATGGATTCAATAAAAACAGCACTGGACATCTCAAACTTGTATTTTTTGGTGATGGGTACGAAATTTGGTGCTAGCACAAAAATTAGCCATATTACGCTGAGAAAATACGAGTGGCAACGATCAGGATAATTAGAAATGTATTCCATTAGAATCTGCGCCCCAGAAAACCTAAAAAGGTGAAATTATAGCGTAGCATAGTATAAGTGAATTTTTTTTTGTGTTCAAATAAAAAGTGATGCTTACCGTCGTGATACAATTAATTTTTTACAAATCGAAACGAGTGAAAATTCTAATTTTCATATTTTTTGAAAATTATTCACTACTTGAAATTTTGGTCTTGCAAAAACCACCCCAGTATATTTCTCTACATTTTTTTCATTGTAATTCAGAATAAAGAAATCTACGCAAAATAAATAAATCAGACGTTTAGCCTATAAATTTGAGGGGCGGATCGAGTAGAAATTAATGAAAATGAACATTTCGTGTTTTGAAGCATTTCGTTGCAAAAAATATTATATACTTTTCATTCTAGTATTAATATAGATTCCCTTATATATTCGTGGCATCTCAGTAGTTGTGATATCGCAGGGAATGATTGAATAATATAGATAGCATTTACATTTTGTATTGAAGAGGTAATGCAATATGGGCTGTTCTATAATGTATAATCAGCACGCTGCATTGCAGCTGCAATGAGAATGTTATGGCGGCTTATCATCAAAGCGTCGACTCAACGCCCTATCGCCCATGATTTTCAGCCAGATTAGCCCTGATAATGTCCCATGTGCTGTTTAGCACCGGGGACTGGCCCTGTTAATGTCCCATGTGCTGTTTAACACTCTGAACTGGCCCTGATAATGTCCCATGTGCTGTTTAGCACTGGGAACTGGCCCTGATAATGGCCCATGTGCTGTTTAGCACTGTGAACTGCCCATGTTAATGTCACATGTGCTGTTTATCAACTGGAACTGGCCCTGATAATGTCCCATGTGCTGTTTATCAACTGGAATTGGCCCTGATAATGCCCCATGTGCTGTTTATCAACTGGAACTGGCCCTGATAATGCCCCATGTGCTGTTTATCAACTGGAACTGGCCCTGATAATGTCCCATGTGCTGTTTATCAACTGGAACTGGCCCTGATAATGTCCCATGTGCTGTTTATCAACTGGAATTGGCCCTGATAATGCCCCATGTGCTGTTTATCAACTGGAACTGGCCCTGATAATGCCCCATGTGCTGTTTATCAACTGGAACTGGCCCTGATAATGTCCCATGTGCTGTTTATCAACTGGAACTGGCCCTGATAATGCCCCATGTGCTGTTTATCAACTGGAACTGGCCCTGATAATGTCCCATGTGCTGTTTATCAACTGGAACTGGCCCTGATAATGTCCCATGTGCTGTTTATCAACTGGAACTGGCCCTGATAATGTCCCATGTGCTGTTTATCAACTGGAACTGGCCCTGATAATGTCCCATGTGCTGTTTATCAACTGGAACTGGCCCTGATAATGTCCCATGTGCTGTTTATCAACTGGAACTGGCCCTGATGTTGATGTCTTCGTGATGTTGTTACTTCGATATCTTCAACTACAAAGAAACTTTAATTTTATTTGAAATTCTAAATTTTTGGAAAAGTTTGCGTAATAAATTAGTATAGATTTTTGAGAGAAATGAGCATCAGCTCGTACTGCTCAACCAGCACCGATGTCCCACCCTTGTATAATTGTAGGCCAATTAGGTTAAATTTTGTGATACCGAGAAACAATCACTATAACCATGACCTACTAATTATATATAGTAGGTCATGCTATTACTAAATAATAATTCAATAAAAGTCAAATTGAATACAATATTATTGGTGAGTTTGTTTAACATTAGAATGTATTTGAAAATGAATGGCATATCAGATGAACTTCGGATTGACTTGAGTGTTAATTCGCTATAATGATGTGTATAACATCTATGTAAATCTGTTTAGGCTAGGCTAGACAACACATGGGGCATAGTCTACTTGATTTTACCGAATCTAAATCAAAATCCCATTCCAACTCCAACTAAATAAAATATGTCAGTTACCTAATATATGCCGAGAGCGTGACAATGCCCGACTCAACGATAAATATGTAATGTACCGAACAATTTATTATAAAACGTAATTACAGTTTAAATTGTAAATAATTAATAAACTAATAATTCTCTGAAGGACTATTGTACCTATTTTTACATTGCACATGGAGGTGAGATTTAACTGCAGATTTAAAAGAATGTTGATTATCTAGGATTTTAATTTCATTAGGCAGAGCGTTCCAATTTTTAATACCGTTAAAAAAAGAAAGTATCAGATTCGAAGAAGTTACAATTCGGGAGGTAGAAGTTTGAAGCACTAGCTCTGGTACTGTAAGAGTGTGTATCGCGTACTCTGTTGAATTTTTGTTTTAGGTAATTGGGACACTTACCATTATACACTTTATCAGGACCAAATTTCAAAACTTGTCTTATTTTAATAACTAATAGTAGAGAAAATAACTAAGACTTGAGGCTTCAATCTTACTTTCAATCGATTCAGCAGTCCAGAAAACCTATAATTATGCGTTGAAATAAATGACCTTATAAAATTCGAAAATATAAAAAATATTTGTGATGGGGACAAAATTTTTATGTGGAACCCACATCGAAAAGTACAAATCCAACTGCGACGCTGTTTTTTGCAAAAGATGCGCCATTCAATTTGGCTAATTCTAAAAAAAATCGACAGATACATAATGTAGTTGTACAGTTTTACAGTAATTATATTCAAGGGTAGGGGGGGTTCGCCCACCCCCCCCCCCCCCCCACCCCCCATCGGGAATAAGGTTAAGATACAAACAGGTCTGTAATTACAGGGTTCTACTTTACTATTCTTTTTATACAGCGGTACAATCTTAGCTAATTTCAGTTCGCCTGGTTCTACATTATCTACGATAGATTAATTAATAATAAAAGTAATAGGCACTTTAAGTACTTCAGGAGCATCCTAAGAAAACGGGCAGGTAAAAGGGTGATTCATTACCTAACTTCATGGTTGGTTTACAACTGTATGTACTGTAGTATAAGTATATTTCGCCCAAAGTACGTGGTTTCGATCGCAATCAGGGCTATTTACTACACTGTAACTAGGAATTACTACTGTATGAGGGATAGAGACAGACTTCAAAGATGTAGGCACGTAGCCTAGGGTGTTGGTTCGAAAGGCCAACTCTGACAATTTGAGAAAAGTATCCTTTTTATAGATATGGGCTGCTTTTATATTCTTCACCTTTTTGAAAAAAGTGCCCTCCGGCTAGGGAGGATTTTTAGAAGTCACATATACATACATATATGCTTACTAATAATAAGTGAATTGTATATAAGTATATATATATATATAAGTGAAATATATGCTTACTGCTGACTGCTGCATGATCAATACTTTACTGACTGTAATACTTACTGTACTAACCATTCCAACCAGCAAGAATTAGCTATGGTTATGGAAGGGGGTAGACTGGACCTTGTGCTGCTGACAAACTGAAGATAGTCCCTAGAAGAGTCAGAGACCAGGTGGAGGAAATAATGGGACTGGTAGTGCACTCACCAGAAAGCACTCACTAGTCTAAATAGAATAGATAGGATAGAATATTCTCATCGACAACCGAATCGTGGAAGACTTTTACGTCGACAACTGAATCCAGGTGGCGACATCCGAACCCCGGACAACAATTTCATTGACAACCGAAGCACAGGCGAGGTAAAAATAAACCCCGGATAATATTCCCACCAAGAACTGAACTCTGGATGATGTTCTCACCAGAGTTCTCGTTGACAAACGAAACCTGGACGACATCCTCGCCTATAAATAATCCCCAAATGTTGACAATCATGGGGATTTGGGATCTACCTATAAATTTAGCAACAACTACACCCAGTCAGACGAGCTCAGGAATCCATAAAGGACTCTAACTAGGATTTTGGATACCCCCTACAGCCCTTGAATGTACGCGTTCTACCCAGCCAGTAATTCTGTTTTTATATAAATTTATTTTAACACTCATTTTGTCATTATTTAAATAAATACCACTGAAGACATCTGCAACGGACGCAATATGCGCATACGGTAAAAATCTACTTTTTCAATTATTTATAACCGTGGTTAGACCCTCAACAGCCCTTCTATCTCAACGCCTGGAGACATTTTAGATTAATAGTTATTATTTCACTCTATATATTTGAAACTCTATATTATACATACATACATACATACATAGGTACATACATACACTGAAGAATGTGAAAAACTTAGTTCAATCATGGATGACATTGCAACTACCTTAGAAACTTACTTTGCTTGCGGGAGACCTGAATGGAACCCAGATGATAAATACCATATCACAAAGATCAACCCTTTGCTAACTTTTTATGAACACATACAACAAACATTTGAACTCACTGTAACAAACTTGCACATCAACCCTACAACACTCATAGATGTATTATTTCTTAGATGTATTAATAACTTATTTCTCGCGTTTTAGAGATTTATGGCGGTTCTGAATTCAATGGAATAAATAATTATCTAACTAGAGATCTGAAATTTGTATTTTTCGGAAGTGGGTGCAAAATTTTGTGCAAGCACCAAGTTTTGAAAACCATCAAATATATAAATTGATTGTGTCACCTTGTTTCCTGCGTTATACGGGTTAACCACAGCCCCAACAAAATGACCTCGAAAGCTGCAAAGAAACACCTATCGCAGACTGTAAATTAAAAACACCCACTCAAAACCAAGAAGCATTTAAAAAGTTACACAAAGGCATAGCGGCTGATATTGCAAATATGACTGCAGAACATATATTATATGGTGTATCAGATATCTTATGCCAACATATAGTATACTTATTAATAAGTACATAACTACAATGCGCTGCTATACCTGCATCTACCCAGACAATATGTTTAATCTCTCTTACAACCCCAGCTAAAATGTGGCAATCGCCAGAAGGATCAAGCTACAAGTTATAGAGGCATATCAATCCTACATATATTGCTATGTAAATCTATGGGAATTAATTGTAGTAAATGACTTCAGAACATCAGCTAATAGCGATCTGCAGATGGGACATAGAAAGGGAATAAATACGAAATACCAATCCTAATGGCTAACAAACTCATGATACAACTCTTTAATAATATAATATAATGTATATTTTCCAAAACAAGTTGGACCGATACAATAACAAGTTATAAACTTATATAACATCGTCACGGCCAATAACTATAAACTGGTTGGACACAGAATGGAGAATGGAATATACACAACATATGGCACGTATGAAAACACATGGATATTTATTTATTACAAAAACAATAGCAATATCATTAACACTACCCACTAAGAGATACATCCTACACAAACATATACACATACATACATATATATGTCTTCCCGCAGAAACCTACTGCGCTCTGCTCACCCCCACCCAGCCGTGGAAGAGAGACGATCCGCCCACCACCACCAGCTGCCGATGTCACTTAAGATGTTAAGGTAAATCAAACGAGGCAAAAAAAAGTTACTTATTTCACAAAACTTTCTTGAGAAGCCTCTTACAGGACACTGACCATGAATATGCGGATGATCTAGCAAATGTCATGGGTGATAGGGAGTTGTGGCGGCACAACTTTGTCGACAAGCCGGCATAGCATTCTTAATATATGTAATGCAGCAACAATGCAAAATGCCGATAGTAATAGTAAACGGAAAAGGAAATCAAACTTAAGTAATCAATGTAATAACGTTTCCACCTAAAGTAGGAAATATATGAACTTTCGAATTTAAGTAATGAATGGGTAATAGTTTCAAACCAATGTAGGCAGTAAAATTATTTCAAACTAAAGTGCATGTTGTCCTGCTCTATTTCATGCAAGTGATATAATACTACGGTTGATGGTGAGCAAATATGGTAATGTATTGGATTACCATAGCCTAGTGAAGTACTGATAACAGACTCATAAATTTACATACGTTTACATATAACTGTCGCGATGGCCAGCCTTCATCTTCTCTAAATAATTAAGTAAATATGTTGTACAGTTGAATAGGCTCCTCCTATACTTAGTCAATATTGGAATACGATGTAATCAGGAAAACATATGTAATGCAGATAGATAGGTATAATTTGTTTCTGTTACTTTACATTAGGAGAGTTGGAAATATACCTCGCAAAAGGGCGAGTATTATGTTTCATATGTACGTACATGGGAAGCAATTTATACCAAATAAAAATAATAATACCAAACACATGATGTTTTGGACGAGCTAAATCGAGGACTCGTTAATCTTTGCTCCAATATTGATTTCAGGTTTGGGTGTTTGCTTCATATATGTTTGGCTTGGATCTCACACTGCGCCACTCACGAGAACTGATATTGTACATTTGTCATTCCTGGTTGTGATTAGGCATTTTTGTGAAATTGACAAATTCCACTACAAACACACAAAAGCGCATTAGTCTAGAGACTTCAGAAAAGTAATTCCGATTCCATGGAAACTGAGGCAAAGTGGTCCAAAATTGTACCAGTTGGAGTGAATTAAAAACTAAGATTGCTGTAAAGTGGGATATAATAAATAAATGAACAATTACTTACAACCATCAAGAGTGCATTCTATCAAGAGCAGAAAAACTCTACCTGTACGTATAAAAAAATATGCTAAACCTATTCGTTTAGGAGTTAGCCCAGTACTTGTCCCTTTTTCAAGACACGTGTTGCCTTACAATGGTGCTCTGGCTTTGGCAAGTTTCACAGTTTCACAACGTCCAATTCACAATGAAGCCTTATGCTGTTGTAAGATTTACAATGTTTGAGAATATGTGTTGTAACATTTGTTGGAGGGTGGATTGAATTTGAATCCTGAGAAACGTTGTTTTGGAAAAATCTATGTTAAACTGTGTGGTTTTTAGTACTCATCAAAACCGACCCAGATAAAAAAAATCCGGGGAGTATTTGATTATGCAATGGAATAATCAATGATTATTCCATTTGCAGCTACGCCTAAACAGCTTCACACATTTACATGGATGACTGGTATTACTAACAATTCATCACCTCTTTTGCGACTAATCAGCGCAATTATATAAAGCACAGTCAGCTTCATTATAAGATTATAATATGTTTGTGAGTTCGACGAGAGTTTACCATACCTTGGTGTCTCTAGCCTTAGAGGTTTCTCTCATTTGAAGACCTGTCTCGAATATCAGTTGGAAATTGATGTCAGTTAGATATTTATGTGTTTTAGTTTTTTTTAGTTTTACATTGGATTGGGGTTGACATATAAATATAATTCATTTTCACATGAGTGCATGTTTTCTGTAGTGTCTGTTTCTGGTGATGGAAATCATTTTTACTGATAGACAAGCCCATTGGTAGAATTTTCAATGTAATTTACCACATTACACATTATTGGTAAGGAAAATACCATGACAGATGTTTAGAACAGATCTACTACTTCAAAACTAGATTTTTAATCTAATTTCGCGCATCCAAAAGGGTTGTCATGCATACCGAAGAGTTCATCGCGCATCCGGAAGAGTTCGTCGTGCTTACGGAAGAGTTCGTCGTGCATCCAGAAGAGTTCGTCATGTATCCGGATAGTTTGTCGTGTATCCGGAAGAGTTCGCCATGCATCCGGAATAGTTCGTTGTGCTTCCGTAAGAGTTGTCGTGCATCCGGAAGAGTTGTCGTGCATCCGGAAGAGTTCGTCGAGCATCCGGAAGAATTCTTCGAGCATCCGGAAGAGTTGTCGTGCATCCGGAAGAGTTCGTCGTGCATCTGGAAGAGTTTTCGTGCTTACGGAAGAGTTCATCGCGCATCCAGAAGAGTTCGTCGTGCATCCGGAAGAGTTCGTTGTGCATCTGGAAGAGTTGTTGTGCATCCGAAAGAGTTTGTCATGCATTTGGATAGTTCGTCATGTATCCAGAAGAGTTCGACATGCATCTGGAATAGTTCGTTGTGTTCCGGAATAGTTCGTCGTGCATCCAGAAGAGTTTTCATGCATCCGGAAGAGTTGTCGTGCATCCAGAAGAGTTCATCGAGCATCTGGAAGAATTCTTCGAGCATCCAGCAGAGATGTCGTGCATCCGGAAGAGTTCGTCGTGCATCCGGAAGAGTTCGTCGTGCATCCGGAAGAGTTGTCGTGCATCCGAAAGAGTTCGTCGCGCATCCAGAAGAGTTCGTCGTGCTTCCGGAAGAGTTAGTCGTGCTTCTGGAAGAGTTCGTCGTGAATCCGGAAGAGTTCGTCGTGCATCCGGAAGAGTTCGTCGTACTTCTGGAAGAATTCGTCATGCTTCCGCAAGAGTTCGTCATGCTTCCGGAAGAGTTCTTCGAGCTTCTGGAAAAGATCGTCGTGCATCCGGAAGAGTTCGTCGTGCATCCATCATAAACGTGCGTCCACACAATCAATGTTTTTATTATTAATAGTAATGCTATTCATAACACATTAATAGTTATTTTTGTGTTAATAAATTAGTGCTGGGTGCGCACTCTCATAGCCGACGGCAGGGCACTGCAGTGGTATCCCTAACTTCCCTAAGGATCGCCTATTTAACACTTGAACATGAACAGCGTGTTTTTAAATACGCATATTAATAAAGTATATTTATAAATAATTTTAAATTATATATTATGTATTTTAATTTAATTTAATTTATTATTTATTTATTTAAACTCTATCTTTAGTAAATAAAAGATACACTGCTGCGTTGTTCTCATAAAATACAAAAATTTGAACTGCTCAACTAAGTAACTAAGAAGAATGCAGTGGGCTATATATCAGTTCTAAGTTGCATGTAATCTCAATAAGGTTTGAAAATTTGTAATTTTATTATTTTTTTTGAGGGGGTGGTAAAGGGGGGGGGGGGGGGGGGGGGAGGGGGGTCACTGAAATACAACACTATATTCCAAGAATAGTGAGCTTGTTGCTGTTGCTACCAGTTTCGATTGCATCTCTCGAACCCGTTATCTGCGTATTCAATAATTGATGGATGGTTAACTACATGGTACCCAGTCGAATTTTCTGTCTGAATCGATAGGGTTTGAAATTGGTCGGCATAAAACTCATACATAGACTTACAAGTGTCATTACCTTATTACACAGAAAACCCAAACTCCATATCGTTCCCATTAGGTTGTCTGAAAGCAGTAATGCGAGCGTTAATCACGTTGAAGTGAAAAATTTAGAAAACACATCTGGATTTCATGATATCGAAAGCAACCAGCAATCTATTATGAAAAACATATGTGTTCCTGGCAGCAGACAGCGTGAACCCATCACTCCAGAATAAAGGAGTTGCTGATGCGAATAGATTTTCAAAATTCAATTATTTATATATTTACAATTATTTGGTATCTCAGATGTCTGCTGAAGATGGAATGCTGGTTGTACCCAAATAGGTAGAAACTCCTAGACACCGACAGTAAAACGGGTCTTTGGTGCTGCTGCACCACATCGATATTCGGCGCTACATTTCCGTCTCGCCCGGGTCGGGCCGGGGAGCGTCCATCCATATACTCACTCATTCCTCAATAACGAACCTTTATTTTAATAAAGGTTCTTAAGAGGTGGGCAAAAAAACGATTGATATATGAATGTATGTAAGTTTATATGTATATGTATAAACACCAAATGGCTTCAACCACTTGAATGTATTGGAAAATTGTAAGCGCAACTATTTATCAATTTTTAGAGGAAAAGATACGCCCCATTATAATGGTTAATAATAATTATATAAATTATAATGGATATACTAATGGTAATGGATATTACAACATTAAATTAAAGGAGCACAATTATTATTTATTAAATAATTATTAAAGTCTTGCTTTGGATCGTCACAGTCAGTCAATGAAAGTACTGAGAGAGGCGGTCAAACTTGTATTGAAAAGGTAAATAGCTATGAAAGTTCATTATATTGATTGACCTGTATATGTTGTTTTATGATAAACTTCTATATCGAAACTGAAATTATTATTGTTCTGAGTGATTAAAATATCAAGAAAGGATATAAAGCTATTTCTTTCAGTTTCGCATGTAAACTTGATATTTGGATATTTAGAGTATAGGTATATGAAGTATAGGGTATATGAAGAACCGCTTACGACTCACTGTCAAAGACCCAAAATGTGTCATCAACGTAGCGACGGTAAAATAAAGGTTTAATTTCAACTGGACAATTATCGAGCCAACCGACTTCATGATGCGATAGAAATGCGTTGGCAAAAGTCGGACCTAACGGTGAACCAATAGACACACCGTCTGTCTATTGTTAAAGTTTGCCATTAAATGCAAAACAATTAGTTAAACAGATTAAAACGTGGTATCGGTCGATCGCGGATCGTCTACAGAAGCGAATAATACATTCAGAAGACAGATCGTGGAAAGGTGAGTAATCGCAGCACGGTTTGTGGAGCAACACGTGAACAGTTGTTCTCGTAATGATGTGGCGGTTGTGTTGTTGGTTCGAGGACTATCAGAGCGTCGATCGATCGGAACGCCGGGCCAGTTTGATAGATCTCCATGTCAAATTTGTTTTCTCTGTCCATTCTATATTTCCAGTACTTCTTTAAGTAATACGTCTGCACCAAATATTCCAGGCGATCCTTCTAGAAATCTCCTTTGAGTTTATCATATGAATTGCTGACTTATGGACTCCGAGTAGTTTTTTGATAAATGTCACTTTAATTTTGTAAAGATCTTTGAGATTATACACTGTTAAATATGGGCCGAATCGCATACAAGACCATTGGTGCAATTTTAATTTCAAATATTTTTAAACCGGTTGATACAGAGGAGTTTTATTAAAGATCCCATATCACCGAAAGCTGTGTTTATCTTTTCTTTTATGGGAGAATCTTTTAGGCTCGTTAAGCCAAGGAATGCTTGTTCACCACCATCGGTGATCTTCCACAGTAAACCCTTCCACTCTGTTTCCCAAGTTGCCTTGGTTCCCATTTATCGACCACTGAAGGATGAAAGCCGGGGTTGGGCTAGGCTGCAGCATTTAAAGCACTGTGCCCAAACAATGCTGCCCCATCTAGGGATCGAACCCGGGCTCCCTAATCGGAAGCACAGTAATGTCACCACTAGACCAAGCTGCTGCTTTTCTTTTATACGTTCGTTAAAGGGATGATTGGAAAATTACACCTAAGTATTCGGAATTGATGATAGTAGTTACTTTGTTCCCAGCGTAGCTAAATGAGTCTGTTGATGCAAGCCTTCCTGTAAAAGCTTCTGTGGGATATAACTGGCCCTTTTGCTTTGCAATCCAGTTCCCCCCCCCAGGCGCTGGAATACTCTAAAAAGCTCTCTAACTCGAATGATGCAAAGCGACCGGCTGATTGGCTGATTTGTTATACGAGGGGCTCTTTACTATGTTCTATCGGCCAACCAGAGCTATAGCAGCAGAGTATGCAACCAGGGCAACCGAGCGGAGTGACTCATTTTGTGTGTTGGCCAAGGGCTGCAAAAATCCTGATAGTTCGGCATTTAGATATTCGTGGAACCTGTGGAATCTGGTGTTCTGCCAATGAGAGCTATTCCTCTCTGTGTAAAAAGATACCTGCAACGGTGTTAGAGTCAGAGAGTGTTTTTGTTACTGTTGTGTTGTTTCTATCTAGGCCAGGAACACCGGCTCTAGAGTCAATTCGTTTCAGACTTTAGAAGAAACATTAGTAGGCTTAAGATTATAGAGCGTATAACTGTTATCAGTTCATATCATAACTTAACATACCGTCTTAATGCTTTTTACTGTTGTCATATTTTGTATCAGTTGGTTGAATATTATTTGGAGAACATCTATAAAGAACCCAAATTTCCCAATTTTCTTGATACACTACAGGTTAGAGAGACAGGTTACATATAGCGATTGCGACTTATAGTATTGTGGTTTGTAGTGAATTTAATGCTATTTGATAAGCACTACATGAGTCAGTTGCTGTTCTCTTTATATATGATAAAATTCATTGACGGTCGGCAAATTAGTGAGCAGTATTGTGTGTTACCGGTAGCGTGCATGATTGTGGCTGATAACTAAGCATTTCCTAAAGAATGCGCCTCATACGTGAATCATAAGCCTTACCGACTTACCGTTGTGATTAGTATAAGTCATATCTCTGTTTACCTAGATAGAGCGCCACGTCCTAAAGGAACTGTTAATATTTCCCGAAAGTGAATAATATTAGTCAGAAATTATTTATTAACGATCAATCGAATAATACAGTAAGCTTACACTGCAATAATAATCTAAGCCCTCAGAATCCAGTCTCCCGGGTATATCCAGTGGGTGAATGGACGCGCACTAGGCTGGCTTCTGCTAATGTTGTGTTTATTGGTATTAAATATTTGTCAATTTCTAAAGTCTATTTATAAACCAAAAGACATATAAATTTTGGCAGGTTAAACTGCTAAAGGTCTTCAAAAGCGCGTACAATAACAGTTATTGTCTTTATTGCAGTAAGCAATAAAGTTGAAAGTACCGGTCGACCGGTAAACCTGAACCGGTACTTCTGTAGGTCAGTAGGCCCAACTGCCAGAACCGGTACTGCTGTAGGTCCGTAGGTCCAACTGCCAGAACCGGTACTTCTGTAGGTCTGTAGGCCCAACTGTCCTAACCGGTACTTCCAATATAAGTACATTAGTATTATTCGATTTTGATTATTGTATACCGGTAGGTCTTAATACTTAATCAGGGAACGGCCGCCCTGGTTTTTATTGAGATTTTACTTATTTCTGTCGGTTTTATTTACATGTAAGTTAATATTGAGCTGAAGACGTGTAAGTCTGCTCAGATTGTTCAGATAATTGTAGGCTGAACTGTTGTCTGACTGTTGTTGAGTCTGGAGAGATTGCGGCGTGTGTGGAGTTTGTCCAATAAAGTGCCAGTTAGTAAGTTGGGGCAGCCAGGGCTGTAAGGTCAATCCCCTCTTAAAGAATAAGTCGTACTCCCGTGTTAGAATGCATACTAACTAACCATTTTGGAATCTGCACATACTGTAGTTTATTTAGGCTTGACAGTATTCTGCCAGCGTTTTGGCCTGTGTTTGTTTGTGTAGTCTGTTCAGGTACCGTAATAGTTATTACTCAGATATTTTGTAGGCTGGATTGTTGTCTAGCTATTATTAGGTCTGAAGAGATTGCTGCGTGTGTAGAGTTTGTCTGATAAAGTGCCAGTTAGTAAGTTGGGGCAGCCAGAGCTGTAAGGTCAATCCCCTCTTAAAGAATAAGTCGTACTACCGTGTTAGAACGCATACTAACTAACCATTTTGGAATCTGCACATACTGTAGTTTATTTGGGCTTGGTGGTAGTCTGCCAGCGTTTGGTTTGTATTTTGTTTGAGTATTCTGTACGGGTAGCGTAATATTTATTATTCAGAGTTTATGCGATTATTCGCAACATTCATGTCCCCAAGTTTATTCCTACAGTAATTGTGCTTGTTACACATACCGTTATAGTTAAATTAACCCCGGTACTACACGGGCTGCTTGGCGTAGGTAAAGACTGGTGACTTTGTGCTTCGGTCACTCCAGCAGATGCCGTGGTTCTTTTAACTGTTCAAGTATATTTAACTACTGATTATTTGTTGTACCAGTACTTGTACCTAATTTAGGGTTTAGTGTACAGTGCTTTCCGAAAGTAATTAGTGTGTAGGCAGTATATTTGTGTTGTAAAGTGGTTAATAGGCACGTTGGATCTGGTAGTCCGCGGTAATTAACTTCTAGGTAGGAACACTCCGTGATACATAACGTAGTACCTATAGCGATATGGCTATAGGTCGTCAGGCGGTGGTATTTTCCTATCTGGACAGTGCAATATATTTACTACTACTTATTATTTTCAAATACCGTAGTACCCTGTCCGTTGTAATAACCAGAATTCTAACCCTTTGTTAGGCTGGTTTGTAGACTTCCTGTAAAATTACCCTAAAATTTCGTACGTAATATTTTTTGTTGTATTTAATTAGAGATTTAATCTCACCCGTATCGTAAGTAATTTGTAGTATTAAGTAACTTAGGTAAATTAGAATTATCTGTTTTAGTGTCCAATAAGTAGCACTCCACTGAGAGCGCACAGCTTCTGTGTAGTGACTCCCCCCAGAAATAGTAACATCTATTTCAATATTGTAACAAAACCCCTCATAAGGGTACATATAAATCCACTAAATCTATTAATAAAATAGTAGGCCTGTTATACAACACTTAGGTCTTAATATCAGTTGGACTGCTGCTCAAATAACGGTAATAAAGTAAGTAAAGTAACCAAGTAACCCCTAACATTCAGAAATTCAATTATTTTAAAATAATTGACATACCGGTATTTACAATAGGCTTATTATATTTATTCTATAAAATTAGGCTGAAATCATACCGGTACTCTGTAATTAATTCTAGTCCAGAATTATACTTATATACTATAAGTGTAAGCTGCATACCGGTATTCACGATAGGCCTATTATATATTTATATATATTTGTGCCAAAATTATATACCTGCATTCTGTGACAAAACTAGTTTACAATACTTATATATATACTATAAGCATACCGGTATTCTAATATATTATATATATATCACGCTACACTGAGTAGCAGTATCGGTAATTAATTATTAGGCTAACAGTGATACTGAATTACTAGACTTGCTTTAACTGTAATATAGCAGTAGGCATTCAACTGTACAATCAAACATGGCTGACACAAGGCAAACTCTGTCAGATAGTCTCCTAGAAACAACAGCCTGTTTCTCAGATCAAAGTGTAGAGAATCCCAGACCGAGGTCTGAAACCCCTCATACTGTAAGAAGGGCAACCCCTGCAGTGGTTGTGTCAGAACCTAGGTTGGTAGAAAAGATTTCGCATTTTGCGAAGTTAGTGAAGCGCCGTTGGTCTGCCATAGGTACTCGGGCCCAAGTCAAGCGGGATCAAGAAGAAGCTATAAAACAGCAGCAACCTCCTAGCCAAGAACCTAGTTCTCAGCGGCCCGATAGCTCCAGTAGTTCGGATACTGTTGAGCGGACGCCCGAATGCGGAGCGAAGATGGCGGATACGGTTTATGATGAGCGGCCAACCTATGAAGAATCAACCGACGCCACTTCTTCTCAAGTGGAAAGCGAGGTGGAAAGCGAGGTGGAAAGCGAGGTGGAAAGCGAAGTGGAAAGCGAATTAACAGCAGCAGAGAAGCCGCGAACTAGAGACGCCATTGACATCTATCTGTCAGACTATCAGCGATTCATAGGAGACGAAGAGTTGAGGAGACGACTGTCTGGACTTCGCCCTAATAGTGAAGGAACCAAGCTTGTGTTGGACGCAATCGATGCGGAAATGTTAGCTGCAAACCAAGCTAAATTTGATGAAAAACTCCGCCTCGTTAGAGTCCAAGAAGAACAAGTAAAGAAAAAACGGATAGAGGACCGAAAGGCAGCAGCAGTAACGGCGGCAGAAGCAGAAGCAGCAAAGGCAGCGGCAGAAGCAGAAGCAGCAAAGGCAGCGGCAGAAGCAGAAGCAGAAGCAGCAAAGGCAGCGGCAGAAGCAGAAGCAGCAAAGGCAGCGGCAGCAGCAGAAGCAGAAAGAAAGGCAGCGGTGGCAGAAGCAGAACTGAGAGCGTCTGAGGAGACTACCCAACTAGAGTTGGAAAATCTGCAAGAGACGCAAGACAACATAAATAAACAGTTAACTGCTAGTCACATGCAGATGATGAGAGGATCTACTCCCAAACGCCAGGGATATACATCATCGGAGGAAGGCGAGACCACCGATCCTGAAGGCGGAGGAAATAGATCTCGTCTAAGCAGGCGTAGAAAAACATCTCACCGTCACAAATTGCCTGATTTGCCCCCAGCGGTTAGAAGACAACTAGCTAGCACAGACTTAGGTAGTACAGAACCCACAGAACAAATTATTCAGGTCAAAGGACTCCCTACAATAGTTGATGAGCCTGAAATAATTGGGCCTGTCGTTCCTAAAGCCACTCCTGTGCTAGAGACCCCTGTACTTCCAGAGCTTAACTCTAAATTCCCTTTACATAGTACTACACTGCCTGTACCCGGTAGAACAGTCCATGAGAATATCCCTGTCCTGGAAGCTGAGAGAGAAATCAAAGATTTGTCTCCCGTCGTCCCACGTCAGCCCGCTACAATGTTGGCGACTCCCGCTTCGGCGGTCGAGTGGGTAGAGGAGGGACGGCGGGGGATGAATCTCCTGCTCGGACAGATGCAGGAGACTGTCTACCAACTTAAGGGAACAGTAAGGGAAGGTAGGGCAGAATTGCAAGAAGTGCAGCGAAGTATCGCGCTGGAACGCGACAAATTAGTCAATATACAAAAGGGTATACCAATACCCCCAGTAACATTGTGTCAACCTGTTAGGTCTGAAGTATTACATGCGCAAGGTGTGGAGCCTACACGCATCTATACTGCTAGTGAAGTAGAAACTCCTATAGCAAACCCTATTAAGGGTGATTATAAACCTGTTGTTAATGATATTCCCTATAGACCCGATAATGATCCGAGAAATTTATATACCGATAATTCGATATTAAATAACACAATGGCCCAAGAAAGCTTTACGCGTCAGATGGCTAGAACAGAAGCCCGCCAAGCGGTCAAAGTGGGAGAGATCGTCAAATTCAATGGAGATGAGATGAAATGGTTACCTTTCAATGAATATTACAGAGATAGCATACAGAACTCTGTACTATCTAACGGAGAGAAACTTAGGGTCCTCATCAAGTGCTTGGAAGGACCTCCCAAGTTAATGGCGTTAAAGTTTATTGGACATCCAGAAGGATTAAGACAAGTTTGGGATACATTAAACATCAGGTATGGTAACAAGGATAACATAGCTAAGTATTTGTATGCAAAATTAGTAGCCCCCAGAAACTTCCTTAGTAGCGGGATTATAGAGTTTTCCGATGAGATTCAGGAGATCTGTAGACAATTGGACTGGTTAGGTAAGTCTCATGAATATCAGAGTTCCATGGTTATTGGAGCCGTAGTCTCTACTTTACCAAAGGGTGGAGTATGTACACGCTGGGACAAGAAAGTGTTGTACATGAATGAACAACAACGACGAAGCCCTACCATGGCTGATCTCATGTCCTTCTTAGATAGTGAAGTAAAATTACAACTCATAAAGCAGTCCAGAGAGAAAACATCGGAAAATAAGGTAAGTGAGAAACCCGTTTCTAGGAGAAGGGTAATACCAGTGTGTTATACTGACGACGGCGAAAGCCAAGCTTCTCAAGAAGAGGACAGCGGGAAAGACACAGCAAAATCTTACTATGACAACAAGACCTATAAAGACGTAAGTAAATATAAGTCTCGAACCAGTGACAGGAGAGAACAGGTAACAACAACTCCTCCTACGTCTCCTAAGAAAATTCATGGAAGAAAGCCCGAAGAAAGAACTAGAGTGCATCAAGTTACCCAAGGTAAAGTGAGTAACATCAAACCAAAATGTGCGCTGTGCGACGGGCCCCACCGTTTGAGTGCGTGTGCTGAATTTCTAAAGAAATCCCTTGTAGACAGACGTGCAGTCCTGTGGAATAAGCGGTTATGCTATAATTGCCTCAGATCAGGACACCAACGGCGAACCTGTTACTCCGACGTAAAGTGTGCAAAGTGTGGCGCAAAACATCACATCTTGTTACACAGTGAGTTCGAACGAAACAACCCGAGTCAGGTAAGTGAGCCCGAACTACATGTCCAATTCAGTGATGTAAATGACACTGATCAAGAGTCTGAGATGGAAGGATTCTATACTGACGAATTCTCCGACGCCAACGAATCCTGTTACCTAATCAATACCGCGGTGTATCGAGCATTTACTTACGAAAAGGACACCGACAATGAGTTCCCCCCAACTACCTTTGACAGACAACCATCTTGGAAAGCTCCAACTTCCAACGTAGGAATCAGAGAATTTCCTGTAGTGCAGGTAAGAGTTCACGGTCCTACCAAAAGTTACATAGTGAACACCCTCCTTGACTCCGGCAGCACAGGAACATTCATCGATCAAGAACTAGCCGAAGACATCTTTGCTGGACAACCCAAATCCCAAACTAAGTTGAATATGTCCGGAATTATGCAGGTTTGGAAATCTACCATAACGGCAGATTACTATGAAGGTGCGTTGTCCACCCCCCAGGATAAATCAGGAGCACAAAGTATAAGGTCAGTAAAAATGGTGGCTATAAAGAACTTCGCTACTACCCAAGTAGAACCTTATAACTGGGACGAGGACGAGAGCATCCAACAGCTTAAGATACCTCGATTCCAGACAGATTATCCTGGAGTGCAAATACTCATCGGCCAAAACGCGCATGAGGCGCTCGAGACATTGGAGAAACGGCCTGCTCAACCGCAGCCACTACAAACCTATGCGGTAAGAACTAGAGTAGGTTGGTACTTCACTGGCCCTTCCCGTAGAACTCTCAAAGAGAGATTACCTCAACAACAGGTATACCAAGTAAAGGAATGGGAAGTAGAGAGCAGTGATGTGGACGATCCAACTGAGGGAACACCATACTCCTCAGATAATGACGATATTAACTCCAATGTAGATCAATGGAGACATTGCCTTGGGACGATTAATCCAGCCGACATCGCTTCCAGAGGAGCAACTCCTCAAGAACTGATAGATACTCCAGGCTGGTTAGGTGGATCCGACTTCTTAAGTAAAGAAGAAGAAGAATGGCCTCCTCATCTTACTACGGCGGAGATTAGACAGGCCAAGGGAGCGGAGAAAGTAACACAACAACTCAATCGCCCAGCTAGTCGTTTATGTTTACTGGAAAGAGACCGAAAACTGTCCGGAAACTATAGAAGGCAAGATACTCTTCCTACGACCACTTCCCTAATCCGACAAATATCTAGGGACTCCATAACGTAATAACATATGGAGTGGGCGTGTGACTATATCATTTTATATTTGTTTTTATTTTATATTTATGTATGTATTATTATGTAATTTTATTATAATCGTTTCCTTTAATTTTATTTAGTAGAATGTTATTTTAGTGATTATTTAGTAGATTAGTGCAATATATTAGTGTTTATTACGTACGTAATTACTTATAATATATTTAGTGTGACGGCGAGAAATAATTATTTTTTCTCTTTCCTTACTGTCCGTATCATATTATAAATACGTGACTACAGTAAGATGAAATGTCCGTACTTATTAAAGTACAATAAAGCTCCTACTATACTTAAGTATTATTGGTAGGCAGAGTATTAGGAATGCAAAGTTCAGATCCTCGTGTCTCAGCTAAACCAAGCTCTGGGTAGACCTTGGAAACGACTTGCCTCTTCACACTGACATTGCTTCGTGCGATATTGCTCTCATACCATATATAATAATACATATAGTAGCGTGATGTCCCTATAACAGTAGCGTAAAACGCAAATAAATCTGTTAAACCTTTGACCATCTGTAATTCTAGTCGATTAAGATATCGCGGCACCCACCGATATACTTGAAAGACAAATTCTAGAATCAGTGGTTAACGTCCCCAGACAAGTTCTGGAATAAATCGGTGCCCATCTTAAATATTAATTTAATATTTATTAAAATCTGTAAAATTCAGATCCTTTAAAATTTCTAGTCAATTAAGATATCGCAGCACTTACCGATACTCTTAAAGGACAATTTTATAGAATTAAGGATCCTCAGTCCCCAGACATGCTCTGGAATAAAAATTGTGTCAATTTTAACATCAAATAATAAAATTCACGGGAATAAATTTAAATTCATATTTTAAATGAATTTCATAACTTGTCATTTTGTGCAATTTATAACATTCCCAAAATTTCATTAATTAATAGATCATGGGAGCGGAGATTCATCCTATTGAGTGTATTAGAGTGCGAGAATCTCCAACATATAGTCAATAGCCGATAAAATTAATAAAATCATGCATAAAGAGGATATTGACAATTAAAGAATTACTATTAAATAGCATTCCAGATCTGTATGCATGAGAATTACCCTAATTCTACCGCTAGCTTTCCATAATGTCACCATAGCAACACCCACGCTAGAATTAGAAGCCAGTTAAAAGAACAATAGAAAGCTTGTCCCATTGCATAGCATAGAGAATACATAGCACACTGTTAGTATCCAAAGATACACAGTAATAACGTGACATTCTGGAAGGCACTGACTAACGGACAAATGGCCTGTATGTGTACAATTGGTGACAGTTGTGTGGAATTTGTGCGTTTATAGGTGAATGTTACTGCTAAGGTGTGTTTACAGTAGCTAGTCGCAATTGTGAAAGTAGCCCTAACTCTATTATAGAAAGAACCTAAAGTGAATCAAGCCTTTGGGACGGACAGTGGAGGGACTTGTGCCGGTTATCGTTGTCGTGCTGTTGCTACATGTTGGCGTAAACACCGCGACGACGGTACATCGGCGCTGAGAATCCCACTGTCCGGGGGCAAAGAGAGGTAGGCAGCGACGCCCGCTCGCCTAAACATAAACTCATTACAATATTAATAAACTCAGATAGCAGATATGACGGAGTTGATAGAAGATGATCTTGGTATCAGGGAGCGATATACTTTACCTTTACAAGCATTTGTGGATAGCTTGATACGCGGTGAAGCCGATCCAACCATTACGGAGGACGATGGTCGTTATATCGAACCGCCGATGTCCCAAGAGCAACTTACGCATGAATTGGACTATCGAAAATTCACCGCTCGCTATACGCATCGTAATGGTACGTATATGGACTTCTTAACTACCGGCCATCCTATCGATTTACATGATACGGATGATGTGGATACCGAAAAGGGAAATGGTTCTATTTAAATATCATACCCAGCGGAGTCGTAACGATAAACCGAGAATAGATCACGAAAATTATATTCGTAACAGACTGGGAAGATGAACCAATATGTCTAGAATCTGAAGAGATTCAGCCTATCGCGCCCCGGAACAGCGACAACGATTACATCATAGAATGGTATCAAGGTCCACAGTGTCTCACTGCGTACGATTATCGATATGCCAACTATGTTTCTAGGCAACGTTGTCGGTTATGCGCATCGAGAGACCATGATACGCCCATGGACACAAACGTCCGCTGTTCCTATTTCCAAGAACAACCGACGATGGAAATTTATTGCGCATATTGCAGACTCAATAACTTGCACATTTTTGCGGTTTGCCCTCAATTTATGACTCAATGTCACCATTGTCAACTAAAGGGACACGCCAGTTTCGATTGCCCTTTTAATCACGATTTGGAAAGCGTAGATGAAATGATCACACTACGTTACATCAGAGCTTGGGAAGCGAACGCTGATTTACATTGTGATTCGCGCCATCGTTATTATCCTGGACGCGCTTACGAAAGAATTTATGCGTTCCATCCTTATCTATTCGCTTCTGTCGAACAGAAATCACGCATATCGAGTTACGAACTACTGAAGCGCGTCGGAGAATGTATTTCAACCAAGTTCGTACGCAAATTTCTCAGTAGTGTTAATCCTAGCGACCTTCATTCCTATAACTTAATCAATTATATCCGTCAGGATCCGGACTATGGAGACTTATTTGTTAACTCACACCCCGAGTTACAGGAAGTGTATCGACGACCTTACGAATACCGAGCCCGCGAACGCGAGTTGGAAAGAACCATTAAACCCAGGAGGTTTCTGACTGCCTATGGTCCACCCACGGCTCTCGTTCAGACCACTCGTAAAGGACCCGTCAGAGCAGCTGTCCTAAAACGCGCTCTCAAGGCCGTTAAACCCCTCTCCCCCGACGTTGATGTCAATCAACCCGGCACTTCGACTGGCGGATACACCGACCATAATCCTACACCCTCTGATGCAATCATATTGCACCCTTCACCCAGGAGTTATAGCCCTCCTTGTAAAGTGGCTCGCCCCAAAGAGAAAAAGACTCTGGCCAGCTTTAAAAAACTGCGTAAACGCCGTCCGCGCAAGAAAGACTAACTGTTTAGAGTATTTACGTATATTAGAAACTGTGATTTTTGTATATTAATAGACTCAAATCCCATTTTCTGGGAGCGGTGTAAAAGCTTCTGTGGGATATAACTGGCCCTTTTGCTTTGCAATCCAGTTCCCCCCCAGGCGCTGGAATACTCTAAAAAGCTCTCTAACTCGAATGATGCAAAGCGACCGGCTGATTGGCTGATTTGTTATACGAGGGGCTCTTTACTATGTTCTATCGGCCAACCAGAGCTATAGCAGCAGAGTATGCAACCAGGGCAACCGAGCGGAGTGACTCATTTTGTGTGTTGGCCAAGGGCTGCAAAAATCCTGATAGTTCGGCATTTAGATATTCGTGGAACCTGTGGAATCTGGTGTTCTGCCAATGAGAGCTATTCCTCTCTGTGTAAAAAGATACCTGCAACGGTGTTAGAGTCAGAGAGTGTTTTTGTTACTGTTGTGTTGTTTCTATCTAGGCCAGGAACACCGGCTCTAGAGTCAATTCGTTTCAGACTTTAGAAGAAACATTAGTAGGCTTAAGATTATAGAGCGTATAACTGTTATCAGTTCATATCATAACTTAACATACCGTCTTAATGCTTTTTACTGTTGTCATATTTTGTATCAGTTGGTTGAATATTATTTGGAGAACATCTATAAAGAACCCAAATTTCCCAATTTTCTTGATACACTACAGGTTAGAGAGACAGGTTACATATAGCGATTGCGACTTATAGTATTGTGGTTTGTAGTGAATTTAATGCTATTTGATAAGCACTACATGAGTCAGTTGCTGTTCTCTTTATATATGATAAAATTCATTGACGGTCGGCAAATTAGTGAGCAGTATTGTGTGTTACCGGTAGCGTGCATGATTGTGGCTGATAACTAAGCATTTCCTAAAGAATGCGCCTCATACGTGAATCATAAGCCTTACCGACTTACCGTTGTGATTAGTATAAGTCATATCTCTGTTTACCTAGATAGAGCGCCACGTCCTAAAGGAACTGTTAATATTTCCCGAAAGTGAATAATATTAGTCAGAAATTATTTATTAACGATCAATCGAATAATACAGTAAGCTTACACTGCAATAATAATCTAAGCCCTCAGAATCCAGTCTCCCGGGTATATCCAGCGGGTGAATGGACGCGCACTAGGCTGGCTTCTGCTAATGTTGTGTTTATTGGTATTAAATATTTGTCAATTTCTAAAGTCTATTTATAAACCAAAAGACATATAAATTTTGGCAGGTTAAACTGCTAAAGGTCTTCAAAAGCGCGTACACTTCCCCCTTTCTAAATTTTACTATTTTAGTTTTTAAAAGATTAACTTCCACTCCATTTTTTCTACACCATTTTTCTTTATTCAACAACTGTTATCTAGTTGTTGAATAAAAAAGTTGGGAACGATTCTATGCGCGATATTCGAAATATTTGCACCTACACTTTGACAACTGAACGATATTTCACTACTTATTGTCAATTGGAGTTAAGTATATTAATTATATCGTTAATTATTGTTCTATCTCTATTCATTCAGTTAGTGTAATGTCAATCAGTACATCATTTATATATCGTATCTATAGGGCCTAATTGTCATTTATACATCGTTATAATAATGTAGAAGGCGGGGTAGCTCAGTTGGTTGAGCGCCGGGCCTGCAATCTAATGGTTGTAGGTTCAGGCCCGCCAGGGTCCAGTCAACTGCCTTTCATCCCCTGGGGTCGATAAATAATGAGTACCAGTTAAATAACTGGGAGCAAATCTTGGGATAGGAGTAGCGCCCACCCCTACCCTTGAGTAGCAGCTATCGAAAGAGGAGCCTTCGGGTTGCCTCCGGCTTCGGCCGACTGTTTGCTTTTGCTTGATAATAATGTAATGTCGGCAACTCAGGTTAAGCTCAATTTGTAATGTAAAGGCTTGTGTAAATCTGGGACGTTTTCAACAGCTGTCGATTAAAGTAACCACACCGGAAAACTAAATCAGGGTGCCACCCGGGTAGCAACATCTGTTGGGGAGATCAATGAAAGATTTCACAAACTTTCATAGGGGGCTTGTACATTATATTGGTTTCTTCCAATGATTTTTATTAGGCTAACTGATAATGTATTAGGTAGGAATAATTTATCTAATACAGTAAAGACAGACCCCTTAGCAGAGTTAACTGCCCTTTGGGCCTGTTTATTGGTTGCGGATAGGGAAAACATCTCGCACATCGCATTAATTATAATTTGTCTGCTTAGGCTACTATGTATCACATTAGACTGGAAGCAGTTTGTTTGGTTGATGTAAGTCCATTTTTGGTTTGCATCTACCAATCCCATCTGTTTCTTGGAGTCTGTGTAAGACAGGTTCGTTTGAAGCCATCTTGATGGCGTTCTAGTTGTATAATACTTTCTGAAAATAAATTCTAGAGACAATATCTTAAAATACAGTTCAATAAATCCTATGCAGTTTGAATTTGCACATTATATACGGGCATCAGCAATTAAATTCTTGTCTAAGGGAATTGAGTTGCCTATGTATTGTATTGACCCCGTTTAAGATTGAAAGAACAATCTGACTCAAACTGAACTCAAAATCTGATTTAATTGTATATGTCTGCAGCGGTCTGCATGCAATAAAATGAAAGTACAAATAAATATTTACAGCTCTGGTATGTAAATCCATATGCAATGTATTTTCTACAGCTCGTATCTCAACAGTTGGTGCCTGGTCGTGGTGGGGGTAAAAGCTACGCCTACACTACACACCTACAGCTACTTGTAGCTATAGTTATGTTTTGTTTCATGTGTTATTTAGAAGCAGGTTACAGAGGCGGGTTGAAAGGAACCAAGACAATAAACGAGAGTTAGGAATAAACCCAATTTAATTGAGAATCAACAGCTGATAATCAACAGTCAGATGTATAGGCCTACCGGCTTATGGTACTTTATATGTGTACAGTAGGTGTTTTGTTTTTAATAGTATATTGAACTTTTCTTCAATATACTATTAACCTGTTAAGAGAACAGCAGTAGTAGAGATACCGGTCAGCTGGTAGTGTAGCTAGCATGTAACTGCTGTACTGGTGTGCTGGTATAGTGCAGTAAATACTGCACTACTCTACTTGCTATATTGTATTACTATATATACACCATAATGCTGAAGTGTGTTGATTGTGACTCCAACTTCTCCACGGTGTCCCAGAGGTTCTATGCAATAAGTGTGAAGCATTAAGACTTTCTACTGGTGGCAGTGGACGGCGTGTGTCTCATTCGTCTCCCTCTCATAGATCTGAATACCACCAACCGACTAACCACAATAACAGTCCCTTATGCAGTATGCTACTTTATGTACCATCACGACAAGCACTACCAGTATGTATCTGCTGCAGCATGACTCAACACCCCCCATGGGAGCAACTACTTGCATTCCAGAATCGTATCGAGTTGTGATTAATGGAAATAACTCAACAAATATTGTATCTTACCAACCAACTCATAAGAACCTATGGAAGGATGTGGAAGAACTAAAGAGGAATCTGGGTATCAGCGTATTCATTCGTAAGACACATATTCGTAAAGAGGTTTCATCGTTAGAGAAGGATAATATTGATTTGAAAAAAATACATACAAAACATACACGTATTCGTAAAGAGGTTTCATCGTTAGAGAAGGATAATATTGATTTGAAAAAAATAATTCCGATTTAAAAGCTACATACGATAAGCAGCAACGTTTTTGCGAATCGATCAATAGATCAAACCATTCAAGGAACTTCGTTATCTTAGGTGTGGAAGAGGATGCTAATATTGATTTAGCTACAAATGATAAGGATAAATGGGAGTTCATTTTCAAATCTTTAGGGCACCCAATGATTGACTTTTCCTTTCGCTGTCTTGGAGTCAATAAAGGTCGTAACCCACGCCACATATTGGTTACACTTGGTCCATCGGTAAGTAACAGGAAACCAATCTTGGAGTCTTTCTTGGAATCGTTAAAGGAGGTCGAGGTTCTTAAGACAGTATTCATTAAACCTCTTACCCATCCGTCAATCCGGAAGGAGTTTGCTCGCATAAAGGCCAGGGAGGATGAAGAGAAGCGTAAACCATCTAACCATGGTTGCGATTTATACTACGACTTTCAACGGCGAACTCTTCTCCGTGATAATGTTGAAATCGACCATTTTAGACCATCGTTTTAGAAATAACGCGCACAGACCAACAGACCACTTAAGCATTTGTGCATAAAACGTCAACCGGCCTATGAGATAAACTAGACACAGTATTTATTTTATATTATTTAATAAATTTCGATTTGATATTTATATCCGAAGTTAAATGTTCATCTGATATCATAGTTCCTGGTTTTAATTAAGTCTGACATTTGTCCAGATCAGGTACATCCTCACCGTGGCGGGGTTGTACTATTAATAAAAAAATTGCCTAATTAGTCACATAAGCAAGATGTCTTTATCTAACTCCGAGCAAGTTTTGATGGTGGAATTCGATTTCTTGTAGGATGCAGTTTTGCTAGTTGTTATATAGCTCCCTCAGATTCCCGCTTTTATTGACATGAAATTATAAGCAACATCCAGGGACATTTAATGTCCACCTATGGCAAAACGTGTACTGTATCTTAGGCGATTTAAATGGGCATTTTGGCATAACGGAGGTGTCTCTATCTTAGATATATACATATAAACCATGCGATGCGGCCAAAAACAAACGAGGAACCGAGCTAAGCAACATATGTGTGAACTCAAACTTGGTTTTGGTTAACAACATAACATCCCTTCCATAATCAACAATTGCAACATTTCTTTCTTACCGGGAAGGCTCAAAGTGGATCTCGGAGTTGGACACATGTCTTGTGTCTCCCCATCTTTTACCTTATATTTTATCCCCAATAGCCAACAACTATTTGAGTTTTCCCTCTGATCACAGACCCTTAGAGTTATGTATAAAACTTAATGATCTTTCCACAGTCACTACGTTGAGTTTATTAAAGAAATAAATAAAATACCACAGTAAAATAGGAGTAGGAGTATGTGAACGTTTTCGCCCTATCGGGCTACTTCAGACTTTATTAATGAATTAGGTACAGTATTATACAAGAATAAAGTGCATCCCTTCACCAGTTCAAAGTTTCCTCTCAAAATAAAAACCCTTAATGCATCAAAAGAGAAAGCATACAAGAAAGTACGGTAAAACACATACAGTATTACAAATTAAAGCGAGGATATATTTACAAATGTCCAAATATATGCATAATGTAGAAAAGTCGGGCAACGGGACAGTTTAAATGCCATGGTAACAGGCAAAAATATAAACCGTGCAGAAATGAGTTTATTAGAGAGCTCTTCGTTTTTGGGGGTATATTATCCTGAATTATTCCCTTCTAACCAACCAATAAAGTGTGTTCAGTTCGTGTTTCAGAACATAACGCAACGTGTTCAGTACATGTTTTTTCATTCTTCCACGAGCTACAGTATACAGTAGGCCTAGGTGAAATTAATCGACACTACCAGCCGATACTTTCACAATAAAACAGCTCTGCAGTGTTCAAGTCAACAGTTCGATTGTGTTTGATATAAAAGTGCCTAAACACAACGATTATACCCTTAACTTTTTTAATCTTGTCAAAATTTTTACCATAATTATTATATCTCTATAATAATCATATAAATCAAAAATATACTTTATTAGAAAAATCCGCACATATTGAGGAGTTACTTACAGTAGCTTTATGGTATAATACAGTAATACTTAAATAAGTTCGGCCCAATAACTACAGAATATTAATTTTCGTTGGAGACAGACAAGGAAATTCACCGATGACGTCATGGTGGGATCGAACTAGCGATCTCCAGGATATAAGTTTGGTGCTCTAACCATTCCGCTAGCGGAGTTATAGGTAGGCCTATACCTGGAATAAAAGGTAGACCTGGAAATACAACCTGTTAACTCGTATGTCGCAAATTACGAACACACGAACTTTGTAAAATAATAAAATAATCTTCATTTGGAAATAATAAATAATATATATCTTTTTGTTAAAGAAATATATAATAACTATGGTGGCTGAAAAGTGGCAAAATGGTGGCTTTATGAACAATTTAGATCTATATTGAACTTTTCACCTTTTATTACAAATATTTAATTGGTAAACTCTAAGGCCCGTGCTCCACTGGTAAGTCATGTCAAAAGTCGTATGTCATAAGTCGAAATAAATTATGGAACACATTGGTTTCAATGGGAGCAGCTCCTCTGGTATGTCATAAGTCGTTTGTTACGACCAATGAATCGAAAGTGATTATGTCCCGAAGGTATCGGTAGCTCCGCACCTCACTTTACAAGCGCACGCTGGGTTTAAGTGCCGTGTCTTAGATTCCAATCGCATTGGGACCGTTGATCGAATGTATAGCCCCCGGGGAAATTCCCGGGCCCGGGGGTTTTGCCCCCCTCTGCCCCCCCCCCCCTCTCAACGGCCCTGCGTTCTTTCTGTCGACGTAATAAGAAAGAATACCAACTAGCTTTTATTATGGGAGATTTCATTGTTGGTGATTCATTTCACATTGTCTGTTTGTATCAGCTGTCGGTTATATTTCGACGGACAGACAGACAGAATTCCAGGCAGACATGACGCTGTCAAATGAGAAAACTGACTTCGGAAATAAAATGTTTAGCTGGGTTTATGTGCTTTCTAACAATTCAATGGCAGACTTAATTTAATTACGCTAACAAGAAACTTTAAATGTAAATTTCAAATTGCAAAGGGTCAAAATGAACGAATTCGTGTGAAATTGTTGTTGGCTTGAATGATGACTGGGTGTTGCTTAAAGGGGGGGGGGGGGGGGCGTGTACTACTACTACTACTAGGATCGGCATGCTGCATTGCAGCTGCATTTTTAAGAATGCTGTGCCGGCTTGTCGAGAAAATTGCGCCGCCATAACTCTCTATCACCCATGACATTTGCTAGATCATCCGCATCTTCAAGGCCAGTGCCCTTTAAGAGGCGTCTCATGAAAGTCATGGGCTGTCCACCATGCTTATTCACTCCATGAGGCTGCCAAAGTAAAAGATTATGCTCTGGCTGGTCCTCACGGCGAAAGCAATGTCTTGCAAAGCGGAGGCGATTTTGTTCTAGTGTCAAGCTTGGAGGAACCAATGAGACACCTCCAATGTTATATAGTGTCTGGTTGGAGATTTGTGCATTGTACTTGACACAATGAACCCGGCGTAGCATTCTTGTGAATGTGCCATCCAGAGATTTGGTGTCCTCAACAGTTAGAGCCCAGCATGGACTCCCATAGAGGAGTACTGGAACTACTGCTGCTCTAAATAATCGGACCTTAAGTTTCCGATTAATTCTCGGTGACTTCCAAATCCTGGAAAGCCTATTCAAGGCTGCCCATGCCTTTCCCTTACGTATTCGAAGGTCCTCACCTGACTTCCGGATCCATGATCCCAGGTAAAGTCGTCAACATCTCAAGCATACCATCCTTTGAGCTTATGCTCATCCGATCAGAGACTTGCTGATGACTTTCAAAGTTAACTGTCAAAATTTTGGTTTTTCTGGATTTAATAAAAAGACCAACACTAGAAGCAGCATGTTCTAATGAGCTGAGGAGCCGTTGGGCTCCTTCTAGTGATTCTTAGAGTACTCCTAAGTCATCAGTAAAGTCTAGATCAGTTAGGTACTTGGCAGGATTTCCTCGACTTCTGGAGCCAGTAGGTGGAGTTATCATCACCCCATCATCATTATGATGATCTAAGGACATGTGTAGAACATAGTCAACCACAATTATGAACGAACAAGAATGGTACAAGGTACAAGTGTGTCACCCTGGAGGACGCCCCATAACACTTCAAATGGTTCTGTGTCACCGTCAACAGTAGACACAAATGTTGTCGAACCATCGTATACTAATCTGATTGATGTAATAATTTCATCAGGAATCCCATATAATGAAAGTATGCTAAACATACATAAGCGAGAGACTGAATCAAATGCCTTGAAGAAGTCAACAAGGAGTCTTTTTTGATAATTTATAAATTATCCTTCTAAGTGCCAAAATGGGCTCCATGGTTCCACGACCTTTACGGAACCCATTCTGATTTCCACGAAGCAGTCTCTCAATGGGATCCCTGATGCGATTTAATATAATTCTATTGTATAGCTTTGCAGCAATCGAGATCAAGGAGATTCCCCGAAAAGAACCATAGAGTGTTAGGTTGCCCTTCTTGGGAACTGGCACCAACTTATTTGTTTTCTTTTCTTGTGGGACTCTTGTTGTTCGGTACATGTCTAGTATGATGGGATAGATGAGCTTTAAACGCTCAGGTATTTTAAAGACCTCAGGAGTAACACCATCTACTCCACTGGCACGATTGGTCTTAATGCTCTTTGCAGCAGCCTGCACGTCTGCAAAGGAGATATCGTCAATGGGAATTTCGGGGAGTACAGACTCAGACACGTTTACTTCTATAAAGTTATCAGGCAATACCCTGTCATTATTGAGGAGCTTTTAAAGTGGGCCTTCCAACCATCGAGGCGATCGACTGGTGATTCAGCCTTAACCTTGGTGGTTGTTTGGCTTTTCCACCCAGTAAGCAAGTTGATCGATTTCCATGCCTGGGATGATTGCCTGCTGTCGTCAGCATCATTGATGGCATCAACCGTGATCTGCCGCCTCAGAGGCAAGAGCCTCATACCTGTTGCTCAGCTGTAGTGTGAAGCTGGATCTCACACTTGGCTGTTGCAACAGAGAGGACCAGTCATGCCGCGGCAAGGCAGATTTCGTTGTTCTGCTAGCACGCAGACTAAGTCTTACCTTGGCCACAATAAGGCGATGATCACTGGAGAAGGGTCGAAGTGTAAATGCATTACAGTCTTGTATAGAGCTCCTGTATTTCCTACGAAACAGAATATGGTCTATCTGGGACTTGTGACCACTGGGTCCACTATGAGTCCATAGCTTTCCAGTTCGCTTCTTGAACTGGGTTCCAGCCGAAAACAATCCATTTCCAGAGATAAAATCCTGTAGATGGACAGAATTTCGGTTAACACTATTGCTATAGACCCAGGGAGATGTAGGTGATTGATGCAGACTTGCATTAAAGTCTCCCAGGAATGTTAAGAATGCATGCTGATCCACTCCATCAGTAGCTGCTTGTAGATTGTTGTAGAAATTTTCCACCTCCTCTACAGGGGCAACACTAGTTGGAGAGTAGCACACAATCAGAACCACTTTAGGAAACTTCTTAGCCAGTCTTCCAGAACATGATAAGTGGTAACGGATGATGCGGTTAGAGATTTGGTCTATTTCGTCCAATGCTGCATGTGCAGTTGGATTCATCAATAGACCAATTCCACCATTGCCACTACCATCTGCTGACGCGATGGCGAGTCGCCAACCGCCCCCCATGTCCTTAATCAGAACCTCATCAGTCTGTCCAATCTGCATTCGGTGCTCTTGAACACACACTGCGCTAAGAGAAAGCTTATCTGCCAAGGCAGTCAGCTCACCTTGACGCATTGGGGACCCGAGTGTTAGGGTGTTTACTGAGGCTAGTCTAGTGACTTGCCTCAGATTCACCAATGGCTTTGTTGGTCGGGTTGGAACATGAGAGTAGCCTCCAACTCCAGCAAACTGAACCTCACATTTTTGTGTCTCTGGACCCTAAATTGGGTGGAAATTATTTTTTGTGCTACTAAACATCGCATGGACTATGAAAGAATAACCAAACCAAATATTTTTAAAATTGGCCCCAAAATGATCCAAAATGATCTGGAGCCTTTTTAAAACAAAAAGGCTCCAAGAAAGGGCTTTTTTTGGCCTTTTAAAAAATAAAAAAGCTCCAGGCTCCATTTCCAACCAAATTTGTTCAGAAGAAATATGGAGAAAGGTATCTTAACAAGTGTACCAAATTTCAACTCATTTTCATGAAGAAACTTCATTCTGAGATATGGGTGTTTAAAGTTTAAGGAACAATTCAAAGCTTCCCGCTATTTTAGATAAACAGATAACTAGTAAAACAACGTTTTAGCAATTTTATTCATATCTGTACCGTGGGAGCCTTTTTTATAAAAAGGGCCCCGTACAATTGTAAAATATAGCTCGAATATAGCTGCTCGAAGGCTTGTCAAAAATCAGACTAGCTCTTACGTTTTGGGTAATAACTTGAGTTTGAGAAGAGATATGAGAAAACTACTTGTAGATTTGAAATCTCTACTACTATAATAACGCAAAAGTACGACTACTCCTCCCATTCAAGTTGCTAAATTGTCAATATAATTTATTATTTGTACTTACAGCACTGATCTATTTGAGTCTCGATTATCAATTCTAATCAATGAATGAGGTCATTCATACATATCATTCTGGCTCTACTTCTGGCCAGTGTTCTGGGTGTACGGTGTACGTCTATGTACACTACAGTATTGTATTGTATAGTGTAATATTGTATAGTAGGCCTATAGTTTGCCTAAGCATTGCATAAATAGGTAATTTTGGGCCAATCCATTGAATAGCATTACTAGGCCCTCTTCTAAATTTCCATATATACAGCAGCTGCTGTTTTTATTATTGCGCCTATGGCGTTTTTCGGTTTATGTCTATTTGTCGAGCCCAGTATGGGCAGAGTAGCCGATCATGCCAGGGAACTTTAGAATAATAAAATAAATAATATAATAATATTAAATAATAATAAAATAGAAAATTAAATTATAGATAGAATAGAACTATCCACCTCCTCTACAAGGGCAACACTAGTTGGAGAGTAGCACACAATCAGAACCACCTTAGGAAACTTCTTAGCTAGTGTTCGAGAACAGGAGAAGTGGCAACGGATGATGCGGTTAGAGATTTGGTATATTTTGTCCAATGTTGCGTGTGCAGTTGGATTCATCAATTGACAAAAGTTAACCCATACGTTTTATAAATCTTGCTGATATCGCATTAAATTTAAAGAAGGGATTGTTTGGCCAACCGTCTTAAAGGTGCGTGAGTTGAGACATTACTCAATGCCGTTAGTAATTACATACAGTACATACAGTACTTGTTGCAATAACTATTTACATACTTGTGTGTAAAGTAGCACTTTACAGTGTGATGATCCGAGTGGCTTTGTTACACGAACTAACGTAGTGAGTGAGTTAAAATAAAGCCACGAGGATCAGAACACTGTAAAGTACTTTGCAACAAGTATGTATGTAGTTTTATTCCAAAATTTTAACATTACGAAATGATTGTACTGTACATGAACATACATTATAAGTGATAGAAACTGCACAAATTATATTAGTTGCTGTATAAATAATTGTAAAAATGACATAAATTATGTTATTAGCAAGTCGTTAGACTTGATTACTGTAAGAAAAAAAGGCTACTGACTACTGACTACTGGCTACTGGCTACTGACTACTGACCTAGAGCAAAAACGGCTCTAACGATTTTGATGAAATTTTGCATGGACCATGAAAATGGATTTCTAAGGGTACTTGTGAAACATGTTTAAATTGAAACATCTCAACTTGTTTTATTTCGAAAAATAGCCCCAAAACACTAAAATTGCCATAGGCGCAATGATAAAACACCAGCTGGCACTCATGAAAAATGTATAGAGATGGCCTAGTAATACATTCAATAGGAAGGGCAACTAACAAAGAAGTACTTTGTGTGCAAGTTTTATTATCACTCTATTCTACAACCCAGACAGTAATCAAACAAAACATTAACTGGTATAGCTGGTTATTACAGTCTCAGCTGAATAACTCTTCCCAATGCATCCTTGCTATGTTAATTAATTGGCGTGCAAGCTAAATGACTGTTAGTTAAACAGTGTGTTGGCTACACAGTGTATTGTACTATGCTCTCATCGCATTATTGTTTTATTTTGAAATCTTTGTGCCAACATTAATACTGTGGAGGGTGTATGCTTATAAGGCTGAATGTTTACTCAGCCTCATAATGATTCTCCATAAGGCTAACATTATAGTTTGAAATATAAAAATCTGTTATAATAATAATATAAATGTTGTAAATTGTTAATCGCGGTTTACATTGAAACATCTCAACCTGTTTTATTTATTACAAAAATAAGAACGAATTTGTCTTATCACTTCTTTTGCGCGATTGTATATTGAATTCATGGCAACTGCTGTTATTATTATTAAACAACGACTCGACTACTCTAACTCTCTGACTACTCTATCCTATAGAACAAAATAATCATTTCGCTAACTGCTCTATCTTCTATAATCACAACAGCTTTTATAATTCATTAGATGATTACAGCATAATAATTATAGTTCGAAGTTGTCTAGAAAATTTATCGTACACCACCGGGACTACCCTCACACTAATTGAATATCAGACTGAACAAAAAGCTTTTACTTGATTCGTACTGTCTCCTACGACTTGCTTCACGGGCCGCTAGGCCCGTCTCTAGTAAATAAGTTAGCTCATATTTATCGCGGCGTTTGGAGCCATGTTATAATAATATAGCTAGGCCCTACTGGTTATTAATAGCTATACCCTGCCTATCGGTAGGTATTGCAGTAGGCCTATCTGGCTGTCAAGCAAATTTCTGTTGTTTACGTGGTAACCATGACGGCGTTAAGTAACGTCCACTACGGGGACATTACTTATCGCCGTCATGGTTACCACGTAAACAATAACACCAAATACAATACTAAATGTACAGGCCAATACAATGCTGTAATGTCCTCTAAAGTTGTAAAGTGCTAAATAACAACTCGCTGTTAATACTAACGGCGTAGAATAATGTTACAATTTTGGAATAAAGTACTTTACAGTGTTCTGATCCTCGTGGCTTTATTTTCACTAACTCACTACGTTCGTTCGTGTAACAAAGCACTCGGATCATCACACTGTAAAGTGCTACTTTACACACAAGTATGTAAATAGTTAATTATTCTTATTTTCATTTTCAAACTCGTCTAACCAGCTTTAGAAGAACGTGTCCCCATCGATACAAAACCAGTGGAACCGCGGCTATTATTTGTCCTTACTTTATTATGTGTAACGATGGAAACGAGACGTCACGTGGATTCCTAACTTGGGAATAAATAACAAGTTGGTTGAGGGATTGCGTAATACAGTTGGAGTAATAGGGGGGTGCGTAACAGAGTTGTGTGTTTTTGCAACTACGCGAGGCTATTTGATTTCCAAACATTCTAGAACATAGTTTTAAAATGTTAATATTTCAGAACAAGGATATGCTTGGCATACTTCCTTACATACAGAACTCAACTTAACCTGAAATTACAAATAACGAATATTATGGTGGCATGAACCCTTCTCTTTATATCTATAATACGCACCACAACGGCAAAATAGAGCAACACTAGCTATGCACTGCTCTTTTTTGTGATTTAAAATATATATTTACTATTATTATACTATCGCAAACATTAGATATTTTAGCTAAATAAACGTTGAATTGTAAGATTGGGGTCATATAATAGGAAGGTCGATAAATTGTTCCTCCATAATAGGCCTATTATATCGTCTGCATACTCTACAACAGTACAGCTATAAATTAAAAAGTTGTTAGGCTTTGCGTTGCTATGGTTGCATTGTTTATTAATCCGAGACGGATATGGCTATTAATTAAGGCCGTTCGTTAAAGAAGCTATTATAAAACTCCGTAAAATGCACTGAAATATAAAATACACTGTAAAGATACCAAAAAGTTAAAATGCAGAGTATGCTAAAAAATACTGCATTTAAGAGTTAATCAGCACAACAATCACTGTAATATTTAGGATATCACAGAGCCAGCGTATGCTTTTAGTTTTTGTGAAGTTCAAACATGATTTCAGTAGCCCATGAGTATACTTTGTCAAGCATAATTTCTACGTACAGTATTTCCAACAACGACAAAACGATGTGAATAGTTAGTAAAGTATTGTTGATATTAGCTCTTACGCATTTGAATTCAATTTTAAAAAATCAATAATACTACATATTGTAGGCCTACTGCTCGTGTGTGGAGTTGACAAATCTGTTTCCAGATTTACACACTAGTCGAGTACATACTCTGTATTGTACGTACAGTACAGTATACATAGAGTGTATGCGATAACATTTACTAGCAATAAAATTCCAACTCTCAACAGCCGTCGCCAAGCGAAGTACCCAGATAGAATGAACTTGAGATGCCACGTGTCAAACTTTCATACCGACAAACAACAATGACGTGAGGTGTATAACATTACCGTGATGTGCGATATATTAACAGTAATCTGCATATTATACTGTAGCTTACTCACTACAGTACACACAATTTTGCTTTGTTAGAAATTTACAGAATAGAATAATAACAATTTAGTTAAAGCCATCTGGCACTTTATACGGTTGGCGGTGCAGGGCGATTTAAAATCCGAGCGCTAGCGAGGTTTGTAATATCGGAGATAGGGGGGAAAACTCGACGCAAATCTCGCCTTGGCGAATTAATATCCCGCCTCAATTTAAATTCTCAATTTAGGGAAAGGAGCAGATTATTACATTGGCACGTTATTTTAACCAAAACAATAATCTAAACACGATAGAATAGGTTACAGTTTTATTTTTGAGAGTAATCAACTGTTATTTGCGTTCAATTTCCCCTGGTGAGGTATGAATTTTTATTGCGTCCAATTCCCCCCCCCCCCCCCCCCCACCCCATATCTGTAATATCGACAAGAACGCCAACCGTATCCATTATTGCTACTGAAATATGTACAGTAACTACAGTAGAAAGTAGTGGGCTTCCCTACCCAATAAAAATTAATCTCCAGGGGAATCGATACAAAATAACATCCGATTGTTCAAAAAATAAAACCCTAACCTGTTAAACTATATTGTCTTCAGTTTATTGTTTTGGTTAGAATAACGCGTCACTATTACCGATATTAATTCGGAGAGATAGGATGTGCATCAAGCACCCCCCCCCCCCCCCCCCTCCCCACACCGTCTCCTACTAACATATTTGTGTGTAAAAAAACACTATATAAGACACATTATAGCTATTAGTGTGATCCAAATGACAGTTTGTTACACGAAATAACGTTTAATTTTATCTTTCTTTATTTATTTATTCTCGCGTTGACAGTCACATCACATTATATTATCACATTATATTAAATATTAATATAATGTACAAAACACAGATAAAGAAAAATGCAATTATTTTTGTTATTCTTCTTGTGTTTTCTCTAAAAAATAGTGGTGCATTGATATGAGTTGACTGTAGTGGTGAGCTACTGCAGTGTAGCCAACTCCTATCATCGGTCAATTGGAGGGAGGGGGGATATGGGGATGTAATAGTTAATGATAGCCTATCCTACCAAACATTCTGTTTTTTTCATGCAATCCTTTCAATTTTATTTTGTGTTGACGTTTCAGACAATAATGGCAACGTGATAGTTGAGAGATTCCGAGTTTGTGCTAGTCGAGTCCGTTTGATATAGTAATTTTGGTTTGTTATTGAGCGTGTGTTGAGTGTGTATAGTGGACGTTGACGTCTGCTGAAACAGCGAGGTAATAAAAGGTTGTTTTTTGTTATTGTGGTCTCCCATATTAATTTTGCCGTTTCGACAAAGTTTAGTCTTTCAATAGGGAGTATATTTAGTTGTGGTGAGTTGTTTGGCGTTCCCCCAGATCACTCTAAGTACGGTATTAATGTATGGCTGTATCAATAAGCAGTACAGTGCATGTCGTTTTAGTATGTGTCTCAGTAAAGTGTGTCGTAATTTTAAAAATATACTAAACCTGGTGATTTGGATATTTTTTTAGGACATACAGTAGGCATAATTATTATAACTTTTGTTGGGAACAGCTTCGCAAAGTCGGCAATGACGTAATAAGCACAATGGCTTTTCCAAGTTAGTTTTTGTAGTGAAGTTAGGTGTAGAATACGTGGAAATCAAGACAAGAGAATCAACCATTGTAACAATTGTGTGTAGCAAATAAGTGGCATTAGAAATTATTTTGATTAAAAACAGCACATCAAACTTTGGACTTACTGCAACTAATATTTAAAATAAAGCATCAACACGATTAGTAGTTGTAGCCTTTACTGTAGCAGATGGCTACCGGTGCAGTCTGCTGACGTAGACGTAAGCTGCTGTACAATTGAAAGTTTGTGAAATCTTCCATGGATCTCCCCAACAGCTCTTGCTACCCGGCTGGCACCCTGGTTCAGTTTTCCGGTTTTGTTTGTTTAATCGACAGCTGTTAAAAACGTCCCAGATTTACACTAATTCTTTAGATTACAATTGAGCTTAGCCTGAGTTGCGGACATTATAACGATGTACAGTATAAATAACAATAGGCCCTATAGATACTATATATAAATGATGTACTGCTTGACATTTACACTAACTGACTGAATATAGATACAGTAGAACAAAAATTAATGTACGTAATTCCAATTGACAATTAGTGGTGAAATGTTGTCCAGCTGATGTCAACGTGTTGTGTGTATTTAATTTCGCGTTCTTTAATGTTAATAATATCAAATATAATCTATATCACATATATAATATCGCGCATCGAATCGTTCCCAACTTTTATATTAAACAACTTGATAACAATGACAAATAGTTGCGTTTATAATTTTCCAATACATGCAAGTAAGTGATCGTGTTTTAGCCGGCTTTAGCTTAAGACAAAAACTAACCAGTCTAAAGTCAGGTTCGTTTATAACATCATTTGGATACTGCGGGGGGCGTATTGCCGTACTGTAGTTTACAGCTGCTAATGTGGTATGTTTCCTCCACTAAAGTTTCAATGTGATATGTATGAACTCATTGTTACAAACGTAATTTAATAAATTGTTTATTTTTATATTTTTCTGAATCTAATACGTTGCTCCATACTTTTTATTTGTTTCTTAATATTTTTTTTTATAGAAAACAATAGATTAGTTGGCCTTGTATAATAAATTTTACTGACCTACTGTACTTTGATATGTCTTTCAGCCTTACAGTACAGTGCAATACAGTATTGTTCGCTCTTCCCACACTGTAAGTGTCCTGAGCTTTGTGTTGGACTCCCTAAAAGTACAGTAGCTCTCAGCTGTATTTTAAAATGGATTTGGTTTACGCAAGGTGTTACAGACCTCGCAGCCTTGCAGCTATCCGAATAAATATTATACTCAAGTTATATAAATAAAAAATATTAAAGTATACTTAAAATGTATCTAAATTCTCGGCCGAGAAAGTTTTAAAAGTGGAAACGCCTCGAAATTTAAAATGTATTTTCTTTGTACAGTAATTACAGTATACCTATAGTACATGTAGGCCTTGGCCTACAGTACATAGACCTAGATCTCCATCATATTGCTACTGTAACACTACTACACGGACACGTATACGTAAATGCCACACGTACAGTATAACTGCAGAACTCAAATCAAAATTACGCTAATTACAAATGGAAGGGGAAATAACATTATAAAATTTCCCGCCGTTACAACTTTTAAAATTATAAATTCTCGGCCGAGAATTTAGATAATTGAGTATAATATTATTCAGATAGTTTTGGCGTAAACGGCGCTTCATAGCCTTCTGTTATTTCCATTTGAAAACAATTGCATAAGCCTAGCAGCTGTGTTGTAAACGGTTTTGAATGAGATCATTATTTTGCATTGTGTCCTACATCCAACAAAACGACTGGTTGTACAACATGATTTTAAAGTCAACCGACCAATAGGAAGGTTCCATGTGCCACCATCACCAGATCACTACAGCACTACAACAACTGCCAGTCAGCTAGTACTGGTAGCTTACCCACATAAAGCCAGCAATGCATCGTTTTGCTACAGTAAGCCCAGAAGCCTATACCTGTATACAGTACTGCGGTACAACAGTAGCAGAGTAGGCCTATTTCAGTATTTGCCGATATCGTACATCCCAGCATCCTGCTGTCCTCGTCCTGTTGGTTTTTGGTACCGGCAGACCGGTAGGCCTATCATCAGCAGATCAGCCTATCCTATACCCTGATACCACTACCGGTACCTACCGGCAGACCGGTAGGCATACCGGTATCTCAGTAGGCCTATCTGCATCTGCCTAGGTATCCTACTCTGCTACTGCTGTACCAGTCCACAATCAGCCAGTCTGCCAGTGTACTGCGCAGAGCGCAGCCAGATTTCAAAGTACCGGTACTGAATGCCTACTTCCTGACTTCAGTCAGTCAGTCTTCAATCTGTCAATCGCATATTTCTGCGCCTCAATCAGTCAATACTGAATACAGCTGTAGGCCTATTTTTTCTGCTTCTGAGTCAACAATTCAATTATGTACTTGAACAAAAAAATTTTGCACCGGGCTGACTGGAACAACAAGCAGACAAGAAAAGCATGATATTTTAATACTGTAGGCCTAATGTAATTGTAATAGGACCCCTACCAGCCCAGCCCAGCACCAGCCTACTGCCAGACTGCCCTACCTGCTGACAGGCTGAGCTGCCCTCCCCCCTACTGCCCTAAACATATCAGCATACAGGCATATGGCTGTATGGTAGATACTGACTGACTGAGGTAGGGGATAGGCCTCTGGCTTTGTGGCTGGGTGGGCCTACGACATACAACATACGATATTTATTTCGTGCCAAAGTCTGAAAATTGTGTGTGGATAATACGTCTGTACGTTGAATTTTGAATTGTGTGATTCAGTGATTGTTTGTAGGCCTATTTCTGTATTTAAATATGGACAGATGGACGGCGCACCCGGCTGGCGGCTGCCCGGACGGCTTGCAGGCAAGACAGGTTGTTTGTTCGAATTTCATGTTCGTCATTTCTTTATTTTTTTTGTATACAGGTAGGCCTATAGGCCTAATTATTATTAGGCCAATGAGTATTCAATTCAAACGTATGCTATTGTACTGTACGGTCAGACGGTACCTGTAAATAGTAATCGTAGTGTAGGGAGGGTAGGTGTAGGCTTCAGGGGACCCTCCCACCTCCTGAATGTTGATTTCAGAATCACAATAAATCACTCCAAATCACAATCAAAATTGAAAAGTAAAGGAGCAGGTTACAGTGGTAGCCACGCCACAAGGAACCAAAACAATAAACGATTTGATAAAACAAAAGAGCAGAAAATTGCAAAAAAAAATGCAGAAAGATGCATGCATTCCTGCATTCAGGAGGGTCCCCTGTATCCAACGAGTACCGGCGCATCTGTAGTCAACGTCCTTCTGCCCTAGTCCGTAGTCCTTATTACTGTATTATTTTATATTTAATTTGTCCTTATTTTTTAGCACCTTGCTCTGTTGCTGCATTGATTATTTTGTATTTCAGTGTTCTGTAATAGTGTAGCAGTATAGGTTACGGTTACATTTAAAGTGTGTTACGGTACGGTACTCTAGTCTACCTTAATATATTTCACGATTTCATCTGAGACTTTAAATAATGATTCGGTTACTCGGAATTGTATTAGTTCTAACTACAGTATCGCTAAATTTAGCGGAAGATGCTGTGGAGACTGAGACAGCGGAGAAGAAGGAGCCTACGATATACTTTAAGGAACAATTCCTTGACGGCAACGATTATGAGAAGCGATGGGTTAAGTCCACCAAGAAAGGGAGCGAACAGGGCGTCTTCAAGTTAACGGCAGGGAAATTTTACAACGACGCCGAGCTAGATAAGGGAATTCAGACTAGCGAAGATGCTAGATTCTATGCAATATCGTCAATGCTAGAAACTCCGATTGATAACGAAGGGAAAACGTTGGTACTCCAGTTCCAGGCCAAACACGAGCAGAAGATCGATTGTGGAGGCGGTTACATAAAGTTGTATCCGTCGTCGTTGAATCAGCCGACGTTGGAAGGTGACTCGCCCTACCACATTATGTTCGGCCCAGATATCTGCGGCTACAGTACGAAAAAGGTTCACGTCATCTTCACCTACAAAGGAAAAAACTTACTGAGGAAGAACGACATCAGCTTATCCGGTAAAGATGACGAGTTCACTCACTTGTACACGTTGATCGTGAAGCCGGATAACACGTATCAGGTGAAAATAGATAACAAAAAGGTTGAGAGCGGCTCATTGGAGGAAGACTTCGATTTCCTGCAGCCCAAAAAGATTAAAGACCCCGCAGCCAAGAAGCCAGATGATTGGGATGAGAGGGAGTTTATTGCTGACGCGGAAGACGAAAAACCGGAGGATTGGGATGAGGAGCCGCAGTACATTCCGGATCCGGAAGCTAAGAAGCCGGAGGATTGGGACGATGACATGGATGGTGATTGGGAACCCGCGCAGATAGAGAACCCCGACTACAAGGGAGAGTGGAAGGCCAAGGAAGTCAAGAACCCCGACTACAAGGGGATCTGGGTGCATCCGGAGATCGACAACCCCGACTACGCGGAAGACAAGGAACTCTACCGATACTCCGACATCGGCGCCATCGGGTTCGACCTCTGGCAGGTCAAGTCGGGCACCATCTTCGATAACATTCTCGTCTCCGATGACCCCGCCTACGCCAACGAGTTCGCCAAGGAGACCTTCGTACCGACCCGAGACGGGGAGAAGAAGATGAAGGAGAGTCAGGATCTCGAGGAGAGTAAACGGTTAGAGGCGGAGGAGGAAGCGAGGAAAGCTAAAGAGGGTGAGGACGAGAAGGAGGAAGATGATGAGGAGGAACTCGATCTTCCCGACGATATGGATGAAACTCTAGACGACCACGAGCACGATCACACAGAATTGTGATGCGGATTGCCAATTGGCGTGGCTGTGCAATCAACGCCATGCGCGGGTTCGGCGCACACGGGAACTGCGTAGAGTAATACAATTATCAGTAACAGAAAAATCGATTTAAAACTTTGAAATAATTCATCTATGACTTACTATTAATACTTTATTACTTAGAATCCTGAATTAAAACACGTAAAGTGTGTCTATAATAAGTGAGTTTGTGTGAGCAATGTGTGTGTGTGTGTGTGTGTGTCAACGGTGCTGGTTCTTTAGTAGTTCTAGTTAGTTTTGAAATATAAATCGGCAGTTTATTTCCCATAATATATATATAAGTTTATGGCGCAACAACAATTTTAATTGTTTAATGTTCTCCAACTTATTTTTACTTATTGGGGTTGAATACAAGTTTATTTGTTGTTTAATCTTAAATAATTAAAAATTCATAATGTCTGTAACTTGATATACTTCTGCTAACAGTTAATTATTTTTGGTGGTAAATCAGTTTGCATGAAGCCGCTCATTTATTTGTGTTTTTCTCCCTATTTTCTGTCGTTGTTTGTAGTTTTAAGGAATGTAACCTAACTTAGTATTAATTAAATTATTGTTGTTATTGTTGTATTTTAATAGTATACAGTATTGATTATAGCTATTTGATTTCTAAAAGGTTTTTCCAGTAGGCCTACGGAACCATAAAAACGTAATTTAACGTAAAAAATAAATATTTATTTCTGTGGTGCATCACAAGCATTTCTACTTCCAGCAAGAATTATTTATTTTTTGCGATATATATACCGGATTGAAAAATGTTAATGTTAAATTTAGTTAATATTTCAAATTTATATATTGCTAATTCGTGTGTGTCTGTGTATTCTTTACAATATATTGATATGCATAGCTTTGAACTGGGATGTAGGTTCTAGGTTCTACCCTCAGTGGAGTCATAATTGATTTATGATGATAATGAAAATAGGAAAATATTTCTTTTAGTCACTGATTTTGCGGATTTCAAACATTTAGTATTTAGTGTATACACGTCTAGGGAATGGATAAAAAAATAATATCTGAATTTCAATCAGTATATACTTAGTTTCTGTATGTTTTCCAAGTTTTATTAGTGTCGTCACTTAGTAATCTAATAAGCGAATATTTCTTTATATTGGGGTTTTATATTATTATTCATTTGAATGGCGTTCTGTGTGTGAACTTTATTAATTGTTTCATTTATAATTATTGTCTAAGGTCTCTTTTGTAATCGGTTATATGTGAGAATTATATCGGTAGCTAAAATACACCGAAACAAAAAGTAACGATTGAGTCATAAACATGATAAATATATTTTTTATCGTTGTAGACGGGAAAAAAAATGTTCAGCCTCCATAAAATTATATAGTTAGTTAGCCAGCGGTGCGGAACAGCAATAGAATTTCTTCTATAAAGTTTAATTATTGAAATTCAATTTAAGTTTATATACCAAACAAAAAACGTAGCCGTTTTTTCGTTTTCTCTAATGGCTATTAATAGTATTTAACCTTTTATAATTGATTGTGTTCTGAGAGTGTGTAACTACGTATTTATCGCGGGTGTCTAATAATGTGACATGGGGAAACGGGGACGAAATGTTCAGAAAATTTGTGTGGCATGCCTTGGTTTAGGAACGATCAACACTTTCTAGCGGAGTGATTAACACTAATGGTAACCACCCAGTTTACCAAACTACCGGATTACAAATATTCAGGTAATATTCCAGAAAATTGGCTTTTTAACAGATTTATTGCTGACATTTCAGGAATAAAGATTTGACTTTCTTTCCACAAACACATGGGTCACTTAATAATACACGTTCGTGGGGCCTTCGCGCAGGACGAGGCTCAGTTATCAGATACAAATTCAATTTGATCAATTCTATCCCAAAATCGGTACTTAAGAAATTTAAATAAATAAATAAGAAATATAACCAAACGGCCAATAAGAATAAATCAAAGAAGAGAGGAAAGTTCCCTCCCTCGCTTCAACCGCCATTCTTAATCTGCACCACCCCACCCCAACCCAAAGGAGGATAGAGGATTAATGAAAGGCAGTATTAACAGGAAATTTGTGTTTTAAAAGTAATATATTTTAAGGTGTAATAACTTCCCTTATGCCGATAGTATTGATACTGAAATATTAATTTATAATGTTAACACCTCAAAGAAATTATTTAGCTAATGATTCTAAGGAATACAAGATAAAGCAGGCTGGCTTATGAGTTACACTAGTAGTGCCTGCCTCATGTCCTATATATGTAATTACCCATTGCCAAGTAGTGAAGAGATGATTAGATTGGACTGGTTCCGACTAATAGGCAATAGCTACTGTAGTATGCCAGGGAATGAGGGGGGTATAGAGTGACGAGAGGGCATTATGATGACTTTATTACGTTTAGATCGATTAAAAACACATTTCTTAAAGCAAATCACTTGAACTATTTAAAAACTATAATGGAATTGGGTATGGGGATTACAGCTGTATAACTTTTAAGTATAATTATTTATATCTTATACTATAAAATAATTAATTTCCAATAAAAGCTGTGAACATCCTTGAAAATGCTGTTTTTACCCTAACCAACTTAATTAATTTCAATTTAATTAATTAACTGCTATTATCTTAGCTTCTCGAAGGTCACACGTAAATTCAACTTGGAAAATTTCTTAACCTTTGCCAAACAACATGTGTACCAAGTTTGGATAGATTTCATCGATATTTCCCTGAGTTATTAACATTTAAAATTGAACACAACAGAACAACAGACACACCGATTGAGTTAGTGGTAACTGTATGCTAAGCTCGCTTACTTTCGTCGCTCGCCCCGCAAGAGGCGACTTCTACAAATGGCAGATTTTACTTCAAATAAATTGGATTATTTGAATATAAATTGGCCTTCCGGTACTTCAACAACAGCAAGACGGGTCATGGAAATAATGGATAAATCCAAAGTAGAGGAGGCCGATATCATAAGGGAGCTTGAGGAATGTAATAGGAAAGAGGTGTGTGAAAGACAGAGTGCGACCGAACGTAAACACGTTCGTGGGGCCTTCGCGCAGCACGAGGCTCAGTTATGAGATACAAATTAAAATTGAGCAATTCTAACACAAAATCTGTATTTAAGAAATTAACCAAACCGCAAATAAATCATAAGAGGGGAAAGTTGCTCGCTTTCAACCCCCTCCCCCCCCCCCCCCCCCCCCCTTAATCTGCACCCCAACCCAAAGGTACACAGAGGATTGTTCACAGGCAGGTATTAACAGAAAATTGGTGTTTTAAAAGTAATATATTTTAGGTGTGGAGGCGAAACAATTTATAAGAAATATTATAACTTACCTTATGCCGTTTTAGTATTGATACTGAAATATTAAATTACCATGTTGATGTCACAACAAAATTACTTAGCTATATTTATTCTAAAGAATCTCCATTAAATACTCAGCCAATCATTTTGCGAGATAAACCATAAGCAAGCTGCTTATTACTCTAGGGCCTAAACACTATTGCATGTCCTATATAATTACACCTAGCTGGAATAGTGGTGAGGTGGAACTGGTCGGACTGATTCCTAGCCCGGCAAACACACCGGACTTGTTCTAGCACATATCTGATGTTTCAGCTAAATCAGTGATTGCACTTTGAGACATTTTGCCCTCTAGCGGCAGACTAAAGAACTGCAGACAGGTGAGACTCCTTTGAATGACACAGTTAATGGTCTAGTACAATGGTTCATACAGTACATGGACTAGAACGGGTTTAAAGCAAAGAAAATGTGAGGATATATAGTATCTAGACATGTAGCCCTCTAGCGAGAGACTGAGGATTTGATGGTGTCTGGAAGTCCCTAAAAAACAAAACTTATGGTAGTTATTGATGCCTACTAATTTTAGACTCGAAAGCTTTAAATCCGACGAAGTTATAAGTAAGTCAAAATCGTAGCGACGATGATGACATACAGTACCATTATTAAATGAACTATTTGCCATAATTAACCTACCCCCCTAAGAGATAGTGTCAGTTCGCAAAGGCTCCACCAACTACGTGGCTCGGACTCTATACCCCATGCTATAAAATGTACCGTATACGATCGATATACAATTATATACTGTATATTAATCCGCTAGGTGGTCTCAAATTATTATTCTGCAATTTCGTACTTGTACAGTACAGCCAGTACCGTACCGGTAGGCCTATGTCATTACTTCGGAGTCTCTAGCCGATCCCCAATTAAGTGTCTTAACTTTTCAATTTCGTAGAAGATAGACTTTATGATTCTCTACAAGCAACCAAAATTTCAGCTCTGGAAAATGAGGCGTTCCCGAGAAATTTAACATTTTCTAAAAACCACATAATCTGTCGTAGCTGACGTCAGACTGCATGATTTTTCACCAAACTTTACAAACTTTCTAAACTTTCTCTCTACTACTTACCTACTAAGTTTGGTTCAATTCCGAACCAGCGATGCAGAGAAATTCGCGTTCAAACATTTACCAGACAGACGGAAGGACAGACGGACATGCCCCATTTGCCCTATATGAACCGTATGCCAAGGCTCGCCGACTACGTGTCTCGCCCCACAAATGCACAAGCGCATAGTAGGCCTAGTCCTTAAAAATACCCAAGCAGAACACAAACGCAGAACATATAAACATTTATAGTACAGAACAGACTCTATAGGAATCGAAAGGCAGGAGAGGAGAGGCGCCTGGGCTACAATATTTATATTACTGAATTGTGGTTACAATTATTACAGTACCTTCTTACACAACCTAATATACAGCTGTAGCATAGATGGGAGTTGGCAAGCCATCTTGTAGTTTTAACTCGATAATTGCGTTTAGATCAAATTAAAAACACATTTCGTAAAGAAAATAACTTGAACTAATTAAAACTAAAATGGAATGGGCTATGGAGATTCCAGCCGGTATAATTTTTAAGTACAATTATTTAAATATTGTACCTGTAGTAGCAACAATGGCAGAACAACAAAGGCATGGTAGGTGGTCGGATTTATTTTCTAATGTCAGATTGTATACCAGTAAAAGACACGTTCGTGGGGCCATCGCGCAGGACGAGGCTCAGTTATTAGATACCGATTAAAATTGAGCAATTCTATCCCAAAATCGGTACTTAAGAAATTTAAATAAATAATTAAGAAAATTTAATCAAAACGCCAATAAGAATAAATCAAAGAAGAGAGGATCCCCCCCCCCCCCCCCCCCCTTGCTTCAACCGCCCTCTTAATCTGCACCATGTAAAAAAATGAAAAAAATAAAGAGAAAAAAGTTCGGGTTAAAAACTACGAGAAAAAAACCGGAGAAATTACAAAAATATTCTACAACTACTGTATCTTCTAGCTTCAGTGATGCCTCCACTACATGTTGTAAATAGAGTCAAAGAACAAAGTGTAGGTCTATCTAGTGTATCCTTCCTACTTACAGTATAGAATACCTTCAGTAAAATTACTAAAGTAAAGAAATAAAGTAATCAATTATACGTTACGAAATAAATTCCGGTCCTGAAAGTCATAGTTGCAGACGTAATCCTTTAATCCTTCGCGTCCGTGTGCTGCTTGGCGATATTACAGTATCTTTTCAGAGTTCAAGTCTGGCCCAGAATAAAGAGTACTTGCCCCATGAAGTCACCGAATCCTCACGACCGGTTCTTGTTGATAGAAACCAACGGCTGGGAGAAAAGGAGTAGCGCTGAACGGTGGTTGTAAGAGTTGGAAATTGAAATAAACAAATTATGAATGGGAGAATCTTTTAGGCTCGTTAAGCCAAGGAATGCCTGTTCACCACCATGGGTGTTCTTCCACAGTAAACCCTTCCACTCTGTTTCCCAAGTTGCCTTGGTTCCCATTTATCGAACACTGAAGGATGAAAGCCGGGGTTGGGCTAGGCTGCAGCATTTAAAGCACTGTGCCCAAACAGTGCTGCCCTGCCCCATCTAGGGATCGAACCCGGGCTCCCTAATCGGAAGCACAGTAATGTCACCACTTGACCAAGCTGCTGCTTATATTATAAAAACAAATTATTAATTCCTCAAGCAACCGCACCACGGTACCTAAAGAATAATACTTATTTTTTAAGATTTCCGTCTCTTTAATTCTTTATCCGAGAAAATGTCTTTTATCTTCGAAGATGATATTATTTAACTGTAGACGATTGTCCCCGTCTGTTTGGGAATCTTTCTAGGCGGAAGACGCTGGTTTATCAGGGGAAGTGAGTTCAATACAGCGTCATCAATTATTACATCACCATTTTTACTTTAAATGCAGATATACCGGATTTAGTTTTTCGTTTACTGCTTACATAATCAAAAAAAGCGTAGGTTTTCCAGATGTTTGGATTTTATTTTCGCGTGCGCAAGCTGTTCTAAAGATACCTATGGGAACGGATTTAGCGCAGTTCTTATATTCAGCATAGCCATTTTCGGTGTGACGACGACGCCATAACAGTTTTTTACGTTTTTGCAAATCCTTTACAAAACTGGGATGGGATATTTTACAATTTGAGTGAATTATTAGATAATTATTAATAATCCCACAAAGCCAATTAAGTCGATAAGTGGAATACCTCTAGGCCCTACCATTACTGGTATAAATTGCACTTATGACACAAACCAACACCAAAATTAAGGATAATGCACAATAACAACACAGAACGATGAATAATGCACAGAACCTAAATTTAGTCAATAACGGGGAAAACATATACATGCAAATGTTATAAAGCGACCTAACCGAAATAAAACTGTTGAAGCCAAACTGTTAAAAAAATATCTTTTTCGGCCGAAATTTGCTTTTTAAGGCCGAAATAGAAGTATACTGCAATAGATAAATCGATAATAGCTTTTAGCCTTATCATAATAGTAGAGACAGGGTTTGTATTGGGATTAGGGCATAGTAGTGTGACAAAGTAACTACTACTGCATGTCACAATGCAGGACAAATGCAGGGTGAGTTTTCAATGGAGGGGGTTCAAATACACTAGTGTATTTCAGCCCCCTCCATTGAAAACTCACCCTGCATTTGTCCATTTTCACTCTCTCAGTCTCTCTGCAAATCCACCTATTTAATTTAAATATTTAAATATAAAATTTTTAATATTTAAATAGGTTAAATTTCACTCCCGGAAGTAACACACTTTAGAAGTGCTGCGCCTACTTCGCGAAGGGCCGAACTATTTTATATTTACTAAATATTTCGCACGTGCTGCTCGACGTGTTCTACAATGTCTCTATCTGTTTATTATGTAATTCACGTGGTGATCGAAGTCCCATCCGTGTGTCTATTTATTTTGTGTATCTCACATGCTGCGCGAAAGGCCAATAAGGGTATATGTATTTCATGAAACTCACGTGTAGCGCGAAGGGCAATACAGTGTCTACAGTTACTACATTTGACTCACGTGTTGCATGGGGAGTGTAAAATTATCTGTTACACAACAGTTGTACCGGTACCTCTACTAACCAGCTCATCTTTATAAGCAGACAGAGTAATCCTAGTAGGCCCTAATTGCAATCTACACCCAATCTCTACTATTAAGATAAGGTACTGTATATGATATTATACGCTATTATATACATGTTCGTGGGGCCTTCGCGCAGTTATCAGATACAGATTAAAATTGAGCAATTATATCCCAAAATTGACATTTAAGAAATTTAACCAAACCGCCAATAAGAAGAAATCAAAGAAGAGATAATAGTTCCCCCCTTCAACCCCCTCTTACTCTACACGATTGCATGACTGCACCACCCCAACCCAAAGGCGCACGGAGGATTAATGAAAGGCTGAGGTATTAACGGCAATTTTGTGTTTTAAATTTTAGTCGTAGAGGCGACCCAATTTGTAAAAAATATTAAAACTTACCTTATGCCGATAGTATTGATACTGAAATATTAATTCATCATGTCAACACCTCAAGGAAATTATTTAGCTAATTATTCTAAAGAATCAGGATGAAATACTAAGGCAATCATTTTGCGAGATTAATATTAAGCAAGCTGGCTTATTAGTCTGGCACCTTAGTGCTTATGTCCTATAGATGTAATTACCCGTTGCCAAGTAGTGGTGACATAAATGGACTGGTTCCCAAACTATAGACAATAGCACTCATGCCAAGGAATGATAGAAGTATAAAGTAGGGCATTTTGATAACTTAATTACGTTTAGATCAATTAACCCTTTCCGTCCTATGGCATATTTGGTATGCCTTGCGTTAAGGCACTGTGACATACTTGGTATGTCAAATTCTGTACTTTATTCTACTAACGCCTCAGGATATCAGTGCAGTCCTAGGACAGATTTCCATGACTCCAGTGCCCTATGTTGACCATAATAATGTAGGCGGAAAATTTGAATTTATAGGAACTGTACCGTATATCAATGTTTGATGTAGGTTAAGTAGGTGGTACCTGCTATTGTACAGTACTTGTAGTAGTAACTGCTATGTACAACCTCGCTGTGTAATCGGATAAGAGTTACCCTAAACGTCAGATACGTCCACTGAAGCGTCTGGGGTTTGATGAAGATGACGATGATGTGTCGAGTGATGGTGATTTGAGCGAATTTGGAAATTTATCTGATTATTCCGTTTCCGACAGTGGTGGAGATTCAGATTCGGAGAACAGCGAATCAGGCTAAGTTAATGTTGGAAACAGCGACAGTACGATGTACGCTTGTAGCGATGTCGATGAGAAATCTGGAGGCAATAATTCCGGACTTTTAAACAGCAATCATACCGGTACCGGTAGCGACGGTTGGAAGGAGATCAAAGTCAACGAGGATGAAGTCGACGGCGTTAATTATAGGTTTAGGGGAGGAAATCTACCGCCGAGCGGATGGAATGGAATCGATACATCCGATGTAGACCTGCGTGGTTATGTGGACCTATATATAACAGATTCTTTAGTTGACCTGCTTTGTAAATGTAGGAATGATAAAATAAAGGCGAAGGAAAGTAAACCCGATGATCCACAGCCAAGCACAAGTGGAGGATCTGATGTTCGAAAGATCAAAGATGTTACACCACTAGAAATGAAAGCCTTTCTTGGTTTGACTATTCTAATGGCATGTGCAAGGAAGAATAAAATTCGTGATTACTGGAGGGTTGCATCAACAATTGCCACCCTGTATTTGTCTTCGGTCATGAGTCGGGATAGGTATCTACAGATATTAAAATTTCTCACGTTTTCTGACCCAAATAAGGTAGATAAGCATGATCGAGCCACACGTCTCCATGACTTTTTGGAATTACTACATGACATTCTGAAAATCTATATACCAGAAGTGGAGCTTTCATTGGATGAATCATTATTATTATTCAAAGGACGATTGGAATTCAAACAGTTTATTCGCACTAAACGTTTACGCTTTGGCATCAAATTGTTTAATTTAACAGATGTTACAGGATATTTATTGGCATTCAATTGGCATTCAAACATTGGCATTCATTAATTTATTGGCATCGACCATTTACTATGGTAAAGCGTCCGACATTGATACTCCAGATATCCCGGGATCAGATTGTCTTAAAAATTCGGAGAAAGTAGTTGTTTTTTGTTACATAAAGCTAGCCTCTTTTCTCTTGGATGTCACGTTAGCCTGGACAATTGGTATTGCAGTCTCAACCGTGCAACGTTTCTCCATGAGCACAACATAGGCATGCGCGGTACTATAAGAGAGAATAGAGGTGTTCCCAAACTTTTGAAACAGAAGCAACTTTCACCAATCTCACCTGCCTTTGCTCGAAATTGCGATGGCAATGGTCCAGTTCTGGTTATAAAATTCTGCGATAAGAGGCGCGTTTATTTTATAACTACCATCGATAAAGCAGAAGATATTGAGAAAGGGAGACATTTACCGAAGTCCACCTTCGACAACAGTGGTGACGAATCAAGTAATGAACTAAAGTAACGAAAACCGGTGGAAATTGATGTCTATAACCACACTATGGGGGGTGTTGACCTGACAGATCAGATAATCTCCTCAACTGATCTGACGAGGAAAAGTCACAAGTGGTTTAAGAAACTTGGCCTTCACTACCTACAACGTTTGTTATTGAATGCTCATATAAGATACAAAGATGGCACACTTGTGGCTAGTCAAAAGAAGCACACTCAATTTAGTTCGTTTCTTGTGAGTGTAGGAGATCATCTAACGGGAGATGAACCGAATCCAAACCCAAGTGCTACCAAAAGATCGAAGTTTTCAGTTGGCACATCAATTTCTATTGCGAATAATTCTCCGAGTACCGGTACTCAGGGACTCTCAGTAATGAAGATGCCTCCAACTGATAAGACTAGGCGTCCTCAAACACATTTCTTAAAGCAAATCCCTTGAACTAATTAAAAACTATAATGGAATGGGTTATGGGAATTACAGCTGTATAATTTTTATGTATAATTATTTATATATTATACTATAAAATAATTAATTTCCATTAATAGTCATGTTGAAAATGCTGTTTTTACCCTATCAACTTAATTAACTGCTATTACCTTAGCTTCTCGAAGGCCACACCCAAATTCAACTTGGAAAATTTCTAAACGTTTGCCAGACTACATGTGTACTAAGTTTGGATAGATTTTATCGAGATTTGACTGAGTAATTACGTTTAAAATTGAACACGACAGAACGCCAGACACACTGATTAAGTTAGTGGTACCCGTATGCTAAGTGCGCTTACTTTCGTGGGTCGCCCCACATTTATTACTACTATTTCGGCCGTAAAAAGCAAATTTCGGCCATAAAAGGCATATTTCGCCGAACAAAATTCACCTGTATAAAGCATTATTTCGGCGGAAAAATCTCATTTTTTTTTTTAACTAATCTCAATATTTTTTTTTGTAATCTCAATATTTTTTTTTTGTAATCTCAGTATGTTTTTGTAATCTCAATATTTTTTTTGTAATCTCAATATTTTTTTTATAATCTCAATATCTTTTTTATAATCTCAATATTTTTTTCTATTCTCAATATATTTTTTCTATACTCGATATTTTATTTAACCTTTTTGCATTAACGGCGCCTACCTAGAATTGTAAGATTTTATTATGACATACTGTATTTGCAATACTAAAACATATAGCCTACCTGCCTGCATAGGGTTGCTATTTATGACGCAAGGTTCGGTACTAGGCCATATCCATTTTTTACTTTAAATAAATGATCTCCAAATTGCAACCTCTCTCATTACCAGACCGTTTGCAGATGATACACGTTCATGGGGCCTTCGCGCAGCACGAGTGCCTCTATTAGAAAGTACATTATACTAATCTCTATTAGATATACGAAAACTGTCTTTCCCAAAATATATATGAGTGAAGGCGATGCTATCAGTTTGTGATAAACTAGTTGTAAAAACAGAGATCCATTTCAGTTTGCCCGTACACACTTTAACTGTCATTTGTAAACCTTCTAACTAGGGCTATTTACGTTAAGGGGGGGGGGGGGGGGGGGGGGGGTAGCATACCACCCTCCTATTTTGGAAATTGACAAAAACGTTTACGTTTTTTATTCTATCATGTGCGAATTTAATGGAGATTTCAAATCTGCAAGCAGGCAGTTTTCTCATATCTTTTCTCAAACTCAAGTTATTACCCAAAACGTAAGAGCTAGTCTGATTATTGACAAGCCTTCGAGCAGCACTTTATTTTACAATTGTACGGGGCCCTTTTCATAATAAAGGCTCTCACGGTACAGATATTATTAAAATTGATAAAACGTTGTGTTAAAAGTTATCTGTTTAGCAAGCATGACAAATTTCATTGAATTTCATTAATTTTTGACAAAATTATTGTTGAACAAAGAAAAATGGTATTATCTAAAATAGCGGGAAGGTTTGAATTGTTCCTTAAACTTTAAACACCTGTATCTCAGAATGACGTTTTTTCATGAAAAAGGCTATTTTTCCGCCAATTTTAACTGAAATGAGTTGAAATTTGGTACTCTTATTAAGATTACCCTTCTCCATACTTATTCTGAACGAATTTGGTTGGAAATGCCCTGGAGCCTTTTTATATAAAAAAAGGCCCAAAAAAGGCCCTTTTTTTGGGGCCTTTTTGTTCTAAAAAAGCTTCAGAGCATTTGAGGCAAAATTTTTTCAGAAGAATTGGATGCAGGGCTCTTCTGAACCTATATTTCAACTCAACAAATTTCAACAAATTTTGGTGAAGAAAAAGCCCTTGGCGCAAAAGGGCACTTTTGGCCATTACGGTGCCATTTTGGGGCCAATTTTAAAAAATATTTGGTTTGATCATTCTCACACAGTCCAGACGATGTTTAGTAGAACAAAAAATAATTTTCACCCAATTTTATGGTCCAGAGACACAAAAATGTGAGGTTCAATTTGGGGGTGCTACCCCCCTTAAGTATGACATTTTTAGTTTTACAATACTCTTCGCCTTCATTAGCCTCGTTGCGCTCGTCCTGTTTTAACGACTTGTTATCTAACGACCTTTATAACTATACAAAGTCTTGAAACTGTGAGAGTAACTGCTGATTTATGGCAGATTGATACTCGTATCCACTGTAAACTCGTTGTGTTCGTTCGTTTTATACCAAAATTCCGATTCTTTCTAAACTTTTGCCGGACTACATACATACCAAGTTTCGTTTAATTTCATCAAGGAATATCTGAGTTATTAGCGATCAAAAATTTACGACGACGACGACGACGACAGACAAATCGTTAATGGCACCCATATGCTAAGGCTTCGCTCACTTCGTGGCTCGCCCCACATCTCTCATGCTCCTTGATAGTAACATAACCAGATTAAATAATACTATAAATACCGAAAGCTTAATTTAATTAATGATTGGCTGATAGATAATAAATTAACATTAAACACCGATAAAACAGAATACTCCATATTTACATTCTCGCAAAATTTCTACTTACCAAGCACAACAATTAATATCAACAACAAACCCATCGGATGTGCGTCCGCTGCAAAATACTTATATAGGCATAATTATAGATGATAAACTAACATTTATGGCGCACATGAAATACATACTTAAAAAAAATTTATAAAACAGGTGGACTGTTCTATAAACTTCGATATATACTTTCTAGAGATTTACACCGCATGCTTTTTAATACACATTATTTTATCCTTACATTTTCTATGGCTTGATTGTTTGGGGCGGCACTCTTTCCACTCCAACACTCTTTCCTTTGAAAATAAAAATCAATAAGATATTGCGTTATATCACATTTAATCATTCTCAATCCTCATCCTATCCCATTTACCAACAATTACGTTACGTATCCTACCTCTAGATCTCCTCTATAACTACCAGGTGCTAATACTGATGTTTGAAGTCCATAATAATCCATCTCACCCTCTAGCTTACCTCTTTACTAAAGCCTCTTCGGCTCACTCCCCTTTGGTATACCCCTTTGTATATTTACTAATTTATCGCGTTCTAACGCGATACTCTGCTGCACTTCTTGCAACTCTAACCTACCCTCTCTTACTGTTCCCTTTAACTGCTGAACAGTCCCTTCCAACTCTCGGACCTGTTGGGAGGAACGTATTCGATGTTCCTCCATCTGCCCGAGCAGGAGATCCATCCCCCGCCGTCCCTCATCCACCCACTCGACCGCCGAAGCGGGAGCCGCCAACATGGTGGCGGGTAGACGAGGGACGACGGGCGACAAATCATTGATGCCTTGCTCGGCATCCAGGACCGGGATTGATTCAGGGGCTGCTCTACTGGGCACAGGTAGTTTAGTACTGTGCAAAGGGAATTTAGAGTTAGGTTCTGGAAGTACAGGGGTCTCTATCACAGAGGGAGTGGTTTCGAGAACAGGCCTAATTATTTCAGGCTCATCTACTATAGTAGGGAGTCTTTCTACTCTAATAATTTGGTCTGTAGGCTCAGGATTACTTAAATCTACACTAGCTAGTTGCCTTCTCACAGGTGGAGGCAAATTAGGCATTTCTGCCAGTGCAGCGCCCTTCTACGTCCGCTGGAACGAGATTTATTTCCTCTACCTTCAGGATCTGTTGTATCGCCTTCATCAGAGGATGTAAATCCCTGTCTCCTGGGAGTAGATCGACTTAGCAGCTGCATCTGAGTAGCTGTTCTCTGTTTATTTAAGTAATCTTGCTTCACTTGAAGATTTTCCAACTCTAGTTGGGTTGTCTCTTCAGATGCCTTCCGTTCTGCTTCTACCACTGCCTCTGCCGCTTTTCTTTCAGCCTCTGCCGCTTTTCTTTCAGCTTCTGCCGCTGCTGCTGCCACTTTTCTTTCAGCTTCTGCCGCTTTTCTTTCAGCTTCTGCCGCTGCCGCTTTTCTTTCAGCTTCTGCCGCTGCCGCTACCGCTTTTCTTTCAGCTTCTGCTGCTGCCGCTACCGCTTTTCTTTCCGCTTCTGCCGCTGCCGCTGCTGCTGCCGCTGCCGCTGCTGCTGCCGCTGCCGCTGCCTTTATTTCAAACTCTGCCGCTGCTGCTTTCCTTCGGTCTTCTATTTGCCTTTTCTTTAGTTGTTCTTCCTGTTCCATAAGGATGAGGATTCTTTCATCAAATTTAGCCTGCTCAGCGGCTAACATTTCCGCATCTAACGAGTCCAACACAAATTTGGCTCCCTCACTATTAGGGAGAAGTCCAGCTAGCCGTCTCCTTAGCTCTTTGTCTCCTATAAATCGTTGATAGTCCGACAGATAGATGTCAATAGCATCCTTCTTCTGAGGTTTCTCGGATATAGCTTCGCTTTCCACCTGGGAAAAGGTAGCGTCTGTTGATTCTCCGTTGGTCATGCGCTCGGTTAGCTGAGCTTTCCATTGTGTCGTTCCCTGGACTTTAAGACTCACCCGTTGGAACCAAGTTTTTACGGCCACTTGCAACGACGTGTCTTGGCTTCTCTTCGAAGCTTCTTCAAAGGCCGAAAGGATTAGTCTGATCCGTAAATTTCGTTCTCGCAATTGATAAAGCAGCTCTCCCTGCTCTTGAGGTCCTTGACGTTGTTGGAATAGGTATTCTTCTAGTCGCTCTAAAGAACTGAAGAATCCCTGGACATATCCTGCTGCCGACCTCTTCCACACAGCTGGATCTCGAGTGTCTCTTAATACTCCCATCCTGTATAAGTCCTCCCAGGCAGCTTCCGATAAGTTAAACGGGAGTCCGGGTCTGGGGAAGTTCCATTGCGCCTCGACAATAGACCTTAATTCCTCCATCGTGTATCCCACATAGCTGTCCCTGGTCGATCGCTTACTTCTCGCCCAGTCGATTTAATGTTCTTCCACAGCGATCAATACTCTAGTGAGTACGGCCCCAGAAAGAATTAGAAGTGGATCTGTATAAACCGCTTCTGCCATCCTTGCTCCGATTTCGGGTGTCAACTCTACAGTATCTGAACTACTGGAGCTATCGGGCTGTTGAGAAATAAGTCCTCGGTTCTGGTGCTGCTGCTGTTTAACAGCTGCCTCTTGGTCCCGCTTGACTTGAGCCCTAGTGCCTATGATAGACCGATGGTGCTTTACTAGCCTAGGGTCTGATACTACTACTGGAGGGATGACCTTTCTTACAGTAGGAGGGGACTTGGACTTTGGTCTGGGATGTTCTATACTTTGATCTTGGTCACAGATCCTTTTAAGACACTGTCTAAGTCTAATACTCATTCTAACACTTTCTAAGAGACTATCTGACAGTGTTTGTTTTGTGTCAGACATGTTTGATTGTACAGTTGAAAGCCTACTACTATAACGACAGTTAAAGCAAGTCTAGTAATTCAGTGATTCAGTGATTCAGTAATTCACCCTGTGGAATGGCAAACCAGGGTGTGGTATTTGCCCCGAAAGCTGACTCGGCAAAAAAGCACCCCACTATGGATTACATTAGCAATGCGGAGGTCCGGCCACTAGAGGCCAGTGGAATTACCGGACACAATCGGCCTCACAGGCGTCAGTTAACTCCTGACCGGCTGCCTGTCTCACCCCCTACTGGAGAGAGAGCAGCCAACAATTCTTTGAGTCCCTTTCCTGATGACCTTTCTGGCCCAAACCCTGGGTCACCAGGGAGGCCAGATTGTGATGGGGAGAGGGATTCTGGAGTTGGAGGCTACTCTCATGTTCCACCCCGACCAACAAAGCCATTGGTGAATCTGAGGCAAGTCACTAGACTAGCCTCAGTAAACACCCTAACACTCGGGTCCCCAATGCGACAAGGTGAGCTGACTGCCTTGGCAGATAAGCTTTCTCTTAGCGCAGTGGGTGTTCAAGAGCACCGAATGCAGACTGGACAGACTGATGAGGTTCTGATTAAGGACAAGGGGGGCGGTTGGCGACTCGCCCTCGCGTCAGCAGATGATAGTGGCAATGGTGGAATTGGTCTATTGATGAATCCAACTGCACATGCAGCATTGGACAAAATAGACCAAATCTCTAACCGCATCATCCGTTGCCACTTCTCATGTTCTGGAAGACTGGCTAAGAAGTTTCCTAAGGTGGTTCTGATTGTGTGCTACTCTCCAACTAGTGTTGCCCCTGTAGAGGAGGTGGAAAATTTCTACCACAATCTACAAGCAGCAACTGATGGAGTGGATCAGCATGCATTCTTAACATTCCTGGGAGACTTTAATGCAAGTCTGCATCAATCACCTACATCGCCCTGGGTCTATAGCAATAGTGTTAACCGAAATTCTGTCCATCTTCAGGATTTTATCTCTGGAAATGGATTGTTTTCGGCTGGAACCCAGTTCAAGAAGCGAACTGGAAAGCTATGGACTCATAGTGGACCCAGTGGTCACAAGTCCCAGATAGACCATATTCTGTTTCGTAGGAAATACGAGACTGTAATGCATTTACACTTCGACCCTTCTCCAGTGATCACCGCCTTATTGTGGCCAAGGTAAGACTTAGTCGGCGTGCTAGCAGAGCAACGAAATCTGCCTTGCCACGGCATGACTGGTCCTCTCTGTTGCAACAGCCAAGTGTGAGATCCAGCTTCACACTACAGCTGAGCAACAGGTATGAGGCTCTTGCCTCTGAGGCGGCAGATCACTGTGAGGGCTATACTGCCTTTACAGAAGCAGTTAAGTTAGCAGCTGCAGAAACAGTTCCTGTATACCCTCGAAACAGGAAAAGGGCCCCCTGGACTGACAACAAAATTCAGAAGTGCCGAAATGACCTTCATAAGGCGCAGAAAGAGTCCCGACTCAAACAGACTACAGCGGCCAAGAATGCAGTTAAAGCTGCATCTAGGTCCCTGAACAGGCAGTACTCTGTTAATCTACAGGAGCTAATAAGCCAACAGGTTGATGCCATCAATGATGCTGACGACAGCAGGCAATGATCCCAGGCATGGAAATCGATCAATCTGCTTACTGGGCGGAAAAGCCAACCAACCACCAAGGTTAAGGCTGAATCACCAGCCGATCGCCTCAATGGTTGGAAAGCCACTTTGAAAAGCTCCTCAATAATGACAGGGTATTGTCTGATAACTTTATAGAAGTAAAAGTGTCTCAGAGTCTGTACTCCCAGATATTCCCATTGGCGATATCTCCTTTGCAGAAGTGAAGGCTGCTGCAAAGAGCATTAAGACCAATCGTGCCAGTGGAGTAGATGGTGTTCCCCCTGAGGTCTTTAAAATACCTGAGTGTTTAAAGCTCATCTATCCCATCATAGTAGACATGTACCGTACAACAAGAGTCCCACAAGAAATGAAAACAAATAAGTTGGTGCCAGTTCCCAAGAAGGGCAACCTAACACTCTATGGTTCTTTTCAGGGAATCTCATTGATCTCGATTGCTGCAAAACTATACAATAGAATTCTATTAAATCGCATCAGGGATTCCATTGAGAGATTGCTACGTGGAAATCAGAATGGGTTCCGTAAAGGTCATGGGACCATGGAGCCCATTTTGGCACTTAGAAGGATAATTGAAGAGTTATCAAAAAAGAAAGACAGGCATCTGGCTGTTATCTTTGTTGACTTCTTCAAGGCCTTTGATTCAGTCTCTCGCTCACGTATGTTCAGCATACTTTCATTATATGGGATTCCTGATGAAATTATTGCAGCAATCAGATCAGTATACGATGGTTCGACAACATTTGTGTCTACTGTTGACGGTGACACAGAACCATTTGAAGTGTTATGGGGCGTCCTCCAAGGAGACACACTTGCACCATTCTTGTTCATTATTGTGGTTGACTATGTTCTATGCATGTCCTTAGATCATCATAATGATGATGGGGTGATGATAACTCCACCTACTGGCTCCAGAAGTCGAGGAAATCCTGCCAAGTACCTAACTGATCTAGACTTTGCTGATGACTTAGGAGTACTCTCAGAATCATCAGAGGGAGCCCAGCGGCTCCTCAGCTCATTAGAACATGCTGCTTCTAGTGTTGGTCTTTTTATTAACTCCAGAAAGACCAAAACTCTGACAGTTAAATTTGAAAGTCCTCAGCAGGTCTCTGATCGGATGAGCATAAGCTCAAAGGATGGTATGCTTGAGCATGTGGACGACTTCTGTTACCTGGGATCATGGATCCGGAAGTCAGGTGAGGACCTTCGAATACGTAAGGGAAAGGCATGGGCAGCCTTGAATAGGCTTTCCAGGATTTGGAAGTCACCTAGAATTAATCGGAAACTTAAGGTCCGATTATTTAGAGCAGCAGTAGTTCCAGTACTCCTCTACGGGAGTCCATGCTGGGCTCTAACTGCTGAGGACACCAAATCTCTGGATGGCACATTCACAAGAATGCTACGCCGGGTACATTGTGTCAAGTACAATGCACACATCTCCAACCAGACACTATATAACATTGGAGGTGTCTCATTGGTTCCCCCAAGCTTGACACTAGAACAAAATCGCCTCCGCTTTGCAGGACATTGCTTTCGCCGTGAGGACCAGCCAGTGCATAATCTTGTACTTTGGCAGCCTCATGGAGTGAATAAGCATGGTGGACAGCCCATGACTTTCTTGAGACGCATCTTAAAGGACACTGGCCTTAAAGATGCGGATGATCTAGCAAATGTCATGGGTGATAGGGAGTTGTGGCGGTGCAATTTTGTTGACAAGCCGGCACAGCATTCTTAAAAATGCAGCTGCAATGCAGCATGCCGATCCTAGTAGTAGTAGTAGTAGTGGTAGTAATTCAGTATCCACTGGAAGCCTAGTAATTAATTACCGATACCATTACTCAGTGTAACGTGATATATATACAATATATTAAAATACCGGTATATACTTATAATATATATATAAGTATTATTACAGACTAGAATTAGTCACAGAATACCGGTATATAATTTCAGTCTAAATTTATAGAAATAAATACAATAAGCCTATCGTAAATACCGGTATACAGCATACACTTATAGTATATATATAAGTATTATTATAGACCAGGATTAGTTACAAAATACCGGTATATAATTTCAGCCTAAATTTATAGAAATAAATATAATAAGACTATCGTAAATACCGGCAATGTCAATTATTTTATAATAACTGTATTTCTGAATTTTTAGGGTTACTTCCCTTTACTTATTACTGTTATTAAGCAGTAGTTCAACTGATATTAAGACCTAATGGATGTATAATAGGCCTACTATTTTATAAATCGGTTTGAGTTGATTTATAATATATATATACCCGTACAAGGGGTTTTGTCAATGTTTGAAATAAATGTTATTATTTCTGGGTAAGGAGTCACTACACAGAAGCTGAAAGCTTTCAGTGGAGTGCTACTTGTTGGACACTAAAACGAATAATGCTACTTTACTAAGTTACTTATCACTACAAATTACTTACAATTACAGTGTGAGATTACAATCTCTAAAATAAACACAAAAAGTTACATGTACAAATTTTAGGGTAATTTTACAAGAAATCTACAAACCAGTCTAACAAGGAGTTAGAATTTCTGGTTATTACAAACTGACAGGAATCTACGGTATTTGAAAACAATAAAGCAGTAGTAAGTAAATTGCGTTGTCCAGATAAGAAAATACCACCGTCTGACGACTTATAGTCTTAAACTATAAGTACTACGTTATGTACCCGGAGTGTCCTTACCTAGAAGTTAATTACCGCAGCCAACCAGAGCTAACGTGCCTATTAACCACTTTACAACACAAATCTACTGCCTACACACTAATTACTTTCGGAAAGTACTGTACTCTAAACCCTAAATTAGGTACAAGTACTTATACAACAAATAACCAGCAGTTAAATATACTTGAACAGCTAAAAGAACCACGGCATCTGCTGGAGTGACCAGAGCACAAAATCACCAGTCTTTACCTACGCCAAGCAGCCCTGATGTAGTACCGGGGTTAATTTAACTATAACGGTATGTATAACAAGCACAATTACTGTAGGAATAAACTTGGGGGTATGTAGGTTGCGAATACTCGCATATACTCTGAATAATAAATATTACGCTACCCGTGCAGACTATACAAACAAAATACAAACCAAATGCTGGCAGACTACTATCAAGCCTAAATAAACTACAGTATATGCAGACTCCGAAATGGTTAGTTAGTAGGCGTTCTAACCGAGTAGTACGACTTATTCTTTCAGGGGGGATTTACCTTACAACACTGGATGCCCCCACCTTCCTAACTAGTACTTTATCGGACATACACTCTACACACACTGCAATCGTTTCAGACCTAACAACAGTCAGACAACAATCCAGCCTACAAATTATTTGTACAATTTGAGCGGGCTTACATGCCTTCTGCTCAATATTACACTTACAGATAAATAAAACTGACAGAAACAGGTAAATCCCAATAAAAAACCAGGGCGGCCATCCCTGATTAAATATCAAGACCTACTGGTATATAATTATCAAAATCGAATAAAACTGCTGTACCTGTAAGTACCGGTTCGGGTAGTTGGGCAGTTAGGCCTACAGCTTACCATTTGACCGGTGCCTTCGACTTTATTGCCTACGGTGCAATAAAGAAACTAAATCTATTATTGTTCTTACCAGAACAATAGACAAAATATTTATTGCCTACTGTGCAATCAAGAGTTTAAAACTATTAATGTTCGCGCTTTTAGACCTTTAGCAGTTTAACCTGCCAATTTTAGTTGTCTTTTTGTTTATAAATCGACTTTAGCCTATAACAATTATTTAATGTACTGAAGTTACATCCGCCGAAGCCAGTCTGTGCGCGACCATTCACCCACAGTTAAGGGAGACTGGATTCGGATGCTTTGATAGTGATTGCGGTGTAGACCTACTGTATTATTCGATTGATCGTTACTATATAATCTCTGACAATATATTTACTTTCGGAGAAATATTAACAGTTCCTTTAGGACGTGGCGCTTTAAGTATAAAAACAGAGTTATGACTTATACTAATCGCAACTAGATGGCTACTGAGTTTCGTAAAAAGCGCATTCTTTAGGAGATGCATTATTAACCTTCACACTACTTCACACGGCTTCACACTACTTCACACTGATCTGCCGACCGTCACTGAATTTGATCATATATAAGGAGGATCGCAACTGACACATGTAGGGATTATGAAATAGCATTTAATTCACACAAAAAACCACTATAATGTAAGTCGCAGTTGCTACTGGTAAACCTGTTCCTCTAACCTTCAGTAATCAAGAAGATTGTGGGGTTTTATGATTATTCATTGGTATTCTCCAAATATATCAGCAATATACAATTAACATAACACCAATTAATAACAGAAGAAAATAATGCGGTGAACAGTCAGTATGTGTTACTTATGCAGTGTTCCATGAGCAGCAATGATGAATTGCGGTGTGATGCGTAGTTGAATTGCGTTAATAGTTTTACGTTCTTGTAATCAAAGCCATCAGATGTATAGGCCAAAGTCTGAAACTTCTACAGAAGTACAGAAGAATTTCCAAGCCAGTGTTCTGAGGCTCAGAAAAGGTAAACAAAGACCGTAAGGCATTGCGCGGTTTTACATAGGCCCTTGTTCAACATAAAGTGAAAATCGCTCTGATTGGCTGAGCAGAACAAAGAAAGGTTCCACGTTTACAGGAAACCAGCTGATAGATTTCGTCATCTGAGCTCCAGTCTTTTAGAGTATTAGGCGCATTGCGGCAAAAATGACTTGTTATGTCCGCTAAAGCACCTACACGGTACATTGCGGAGAAAATGACTTGTTATGTCCGCTAAAGCACCTACACGGTACATTGCGGAGAAAAATGAATTGTTATGTCCGCAAAAGCTTTTACACCCATTGAGAGACTGCTCCATGGAAATCAGAATGGGTTCCGTAAAGGTCGTGGGACCATGGAGCCCATTTTGGCACTTAGAAGGATAATTGAGAGTTATCAAAAAAGAAAGACAGGCATCTGGCTGTTATCTTTGTTGACTTCTTCCAGGCCTTTGATTCAGTCTCTCGCTCACGTATGTTCAGCATACTTTCATTATATGGGATTCCTGATGAAATTATTGCAGCAATCAGATCAGTATACCATGGTTCAACAACATTTGTGTCTAATGTTGATGGTGACACGAACAATTTGAAGTATTATGGGGAGTCCTCCAAGGAGACACACTTGCGCCATTCTTGTTCATAATTATGGTTGACTATGTTCTACGTATGTCCTTAGATGATCATAATGATGATCGGGTGATGGTAACCCAACCTACTGGCTCCAGAAATCGAGGAAATCCTGCCAAGTACCTAACTGAACTAGACTTTGCTGATGACTTAGGAGTACTCTCAGAATCACTAGAGGGAGCCCAACGGCTCCTTAGCTCATTAGAACATACTGCTTCTAGTGTTGGTCTTTTTATTAGCTTCAAAATGACCAAAATTTTGACAGTTAACTTTGAAAGTCCTCAGCAAGTCTCTGATCAGATGAGCATAAGCTCAAAAGATGGTATGCTTGAGCATGTGGATGACTTCTGTTACCTGGGATCATGGATCCGGAAGTCAGGTGAGGTTCTTCGAATACGTAAGGAAAAGGCATGGGCAGCCTTGAATAGGCTTTCCAGGATTTGGAAGTCACAGAAAATTTATCGGAAACTTAAGGTCCGATTATTTAGAGCAGCAGTAGTTCCAGTACTCCTCTATTGGAGTCCATGCTGGGCTCTAACTGCTGATAACACCAAATCTCTGGATGGCACATCTACAAGAATGCTACACCGGGTTCATTTTGTCAAGTACAATGCACACATCTCCAACCAGACACTATATAACATTGGAGGTGTCTCATTGGTTCCCCCAAGCTAGACACTTGAACACTCCGCTTTGCAGGTGATTGTTTTCGCAGTGAGGACCAGCCAGTGCATAATCTTGTGCTTTGGCACCCTTATGGAGTGAATAAGCATAGTGGAAAGCCCATGACTTTCTTGAGATGCATCTTAAAGGACACTGGCCTTGAAGATGCGGATGATTTATCAAATGTCATGGGTGATAGGGAGTTGTGGCGGCTCAATTTTGTCGACAAGCCGGCACAGCATTCTTAAAAATGCAGCTGCAATGCGGCATGCCGATCCTAGTAGTAGTAGTGGTGTTCGCAATTAGATGGAATTTATATAAAATAAGCTAGAAATTTCAAACTTTTTTTTTCAGCGGGTACCAATTTCTGGCGCCAGCACCAAATCTTGAAATAGGCCTACTTTATGTCAATTTTGTAAATTGATTGTTTGAACCTGTTTTTTGCGAAATTCTGGTTTCGATGGAATATATACAAGTTGCACCAACCATCTCAAACTCGTATGTTTCGGAAGTGGGTGCATAATTTGGTGCTAGCACCAAATTTTGAAACCCCATCAAATATAATATCAAATGATTGTGTCACCTTGTTTCTTGCGTTATAAGGGTTTGTGAGGGTTCTGAATTCAATGGAATGTGTAAAATTGCATAGGAGTTCTAAAAAACTTGTATTTTTCGGCGGTGGGTGAAATGTTTTGTGCCACACCAATTTTTTGAAAATAAGCAAATTGATCAATAGATAGTATCATCTTGTTTCTTGCGTTATGCGGGTTTATGAGCGTCCGGAATCCGATGGAATCAACAAATCTGTACTTTTTGGTGATGGGTACGAAATTTGGTGCTAGCACCAAACTTTTCCATATTACTAAATACCATATTACTAAAGTGGCCATATTTGCCATATGATCTGGATAATTAGAAATATATTCCATTAGAATCAGCACCCCAGAAAACCGGCTTTTGTACTTTTGAAAACCGTACTTTTGCCGCGATTGGGCTGGGCCTGATTGCTTAATTAGGAAGTTAGGCTTACCACCGGTTACCGTCACAGAAAACCGTGAAAAATCGTTGAAAATGTGAATTTATAGCTTAGTATAAGTGAATTTAAATTTTTGTGTTCAAACTGAAAAGTCCTGGTTACTTGTTTTTTTCATTTTCTGCCTACGTAGAGGACTAAAACTAAAAATTTCTAGTAATCAGATCATTTTTAAATACTTTCCAATGGATTTAGCGCCCCAGAAAACCTTTTGAAATATGATTTGCTGAAAATTGTAACTTTCAAATTTTTGTAAAATTATTCACTACTTGAAATTTTGGAGCTGTAATATAGCCAATTATTTCAAAAGTTATGTGATACTTTTGTGCACAATCACAATTAGTCAAAATTTCAGATTTGGACATAAAGTAGTAGGGTTTTTTAGTTGCTAAAGATGGGAAAAAATATTCGGAGAATATTGCAGTTAAACATTTTGCACCAAAATTATTCTTAATCGTTCTCAGTTTATGAAAAGTGTCATATCTCGAAAACTAAAAAAAGAGCTACTGCTTAGCCGTTTTCAGAATTAAAATCTCCGTTAAATTTCACATTATAATGGAATAAAAAGTAAATTGCAAAATTTTTCTAAAAATGGTGTACCTCCTACAGATATTTCACATTAAGCAAAATGATCATCTCAATAAGATTGACAGATTGGCACTTTAAATTCTACTCCAGTAATCGTAAGAATGATAACTCTTAATTACAAACTGACCTCACCAAAAGCCATGCGAGCATCATTAAATTAGATAGAAATTCGATGACGACGACAGTTTAGATTGGGCTCTGTCTTCCTGGTTGGTCGAAACAACAGGCAAGCGTGCAAGGGCTGCACTGGGAAAATATTATGGCCTCCTCGAAATGCCGGCCTACTACGTCGGAAATAATTTTGGAGTCCAGATCTTCTGTCAAGTTGGCCCACATTTAATTCGAAGGTTCTTCACTTTACAGGTTTGTATTGAACTTGAATATACACATCGTTATTTAAATATTATAGCTTAGTATTTATAGTCAGTTAGCTATAGCTAGACTAGGCCTATACATTATTAACTTTATTAATGATCCTGTAATCGCAGATTCACTTAAACGTGCCACAGGGATTGTACTTGGTGGGGAATGGCGTGATTTCGAATCCATCGCCGACATAGGAACAACAAGTGATGAAAATCCTAATCTATTTGGATCAAATAGAGGGAAAAAGCGCCGGCGGCCGGAAGTAAATTACACATGCGGTCCCAGGCACAGATACGCATCAGATTCTGGCGATGACGTTAGGCGTAATATTTTACTTACTACTAGGCCTTGCTGTAAGGTCCACTTGGTACTTTGGGCCGTTCATAAATCGTGCATGTGCTTAAACTATAATTTAAAATAAAACATGCCTTATTCTGGCTGTCTATGGTGGGTAGTAAATGTTTGCTTTATTTTTGACTCATTTGCTGTTTATAACCCAGTGCCCAGTGCAGTGTCAATGTAAAACAGTCTGTGATGGGTTGTGGTGACTGTTGTGCACGTTGATTTTTAATTGCTGTAATGCTATATGTATATATTATTATCCTTTTAGGTGGATTATATGAGCGACAATGAATCCAATCATGTTTCCAATACGATACTCACACTGATTACCCAGACACAGAATACTTGGATCATTGATAGTCAGAGGTGAGTTGTGATACCGCCTCTCCCTTTATCTATAACCTAACCCATCTTAAGACAACCCTAAAATCTAGCCTAACCTAACCAAACCCTTTCACTAAGCTACAACTATATATCCCATGTAGATATTTTCTCGAAATATTTTTCACAGCCACTCAACGCTATGTCACAGGCACAGCCACCAATGCTATGTCGCAGCCACAGCCACCCAACGCTATGTCCCAGGCACAGCCACTCAACGCTATGTCGCAGCCGCAGCCACCCAATGCTATGTCACAGCCACTCAACGCTATGTCACAGCCACTCAACGCTATGTCGCAGCCACATCCACCCAACGCTATGTCACAGCCACTCAACGCTATGTCACAGCCACTCCACAATATGTCACATGCACAGCCACTCAATGCTATGTCACAGCCACAGCCACTCAACGCTGTCCCAGGCACAGCCACTCAACGCTATGTCGCAGCCACTCAACAATATGTCACAGGCACAGCCACTCAATGCTATGTCACAGCCACTCAACAATGTATGCACAGCCACTCAATTCTATGTCACAGCCACAGCCACTCAACGCTGTCGCAGCACAGCCACTCAACAATTCCACATTTGAACTCTGTCCTTCTATGCCATCCAATTTTGATGTCGGGGTAGATGCCATCCTCCGTATGTTTCATTTTATTAATATATAATTTACTTATTTTTATTTAGGTTTACATGTAGTAGATATCAGTAATGAATGACACGAATATCCAACGAAGGAAGATATTAATGAAATAACATTTCTTTAACAGATATTTAGTATAGATGAAGTATTAGTCTAATATAGTCCTAGTCCGAGCCTTATATTCTTTTAACACATAAATAAATTAATTTTCCAGATCCAAGAAACGGCAAGTTATTCCAGTTTTCTAGCGACGGATCCTTGGTGGAACGGACTCCGGATTCAGTGATATCGACGGATCCTTGGCAGAACGTACTCTGGATTCAGTGACATCGACGGATCCTTGGCAGAACGGACTCCGGATTCAGTGATATCGACGCATCCTTGGCGGAACGGACTCTGGATTCAGTGATATCAATGGATCCTTGGTGGAACGGACTCCGGATTCAGTGATATCGACGGATCCTTGGCAGAACGGACTCCGGATTCAGTGATATCAACGCATCCTTGGCGGAATGGACTCTGGATTCAGTGATATCGACGGATCCTTGGTGGAACGGACTCCGGATTCAGTGATATCGACGGATCCTTGGCAGAACGGACTCCGGATTCAGTGATATCGACGCATCCTTGGCGGAACGGACTCCGGATTCAGTGATATCGACGCATCCTTGGCGGCACGGACGCCAGATTCAGTGATATCGACGGATCCTTGGCGGAACAGACTCCGGATTCAGTGATATCGACGGATCCTTGGCGGAACGGACTCCGGATTCAGTGATATCGACGGATCCTTGGTGGAACGGACTCCGGATTCAGTGATATCGACGCATCCTTGGCGGAATGGACTCCGGATTCAGTGATATCGACGCATCCTTGGCGGCACGGACGCCGGATTCAGTGATATCGACGGATCCTTGGCGGAACGGACTCCAGATTCAGTGATATCGACGGATCCTTGGTGGAACGGACTCTGGATTCAGTGATATTGACGGATCCTTGGTGGAATGGACTCCGGATTCAGTGATATCGACGGATCCTTGGCAGAACAGACTCCGGATTCAGTGATATCGACGGATCCTTGGTGGAACGGACTCCAGATTCAGTGATATCGACGGATCCTTGGCGGAACGGACTCCGGATTCAGTGATATCGACGGATCCTTAGCGGGACGGACTCCGGATTCAGTGATATCGACGGATCCTTGGCGGAACGGACTCCGGATTCAGTGATATCGACGGATCCTTGGCGGAACGGACTCCAGATTCAGTGATATTGATGGATCCTTGGCGGAACGGACTCCGGATTCATTGATTTCGACGGATCCTTGGCGGAACGGACTCCGGATTCAGTGATATCGACGGATCCTTGGTGGAACGGACTCTGGATTCAGTGATATCGACGGATCCTTGGTGGAACGGACTCCGGATTCAGTGATATCGACGGATCCTTGGCGGACGGACTCCGGATTCAGTGATATCGACGGATCCTTGGTGGAACGGACTCCGGATTCAGTGATATCGATGCGGCTGAAACTGAATGATCGATGTAACGGAAACTCCCCATGACGTCCCAAAATTGTTGTTTTAATTGTAATTTGTTTCATCGTAAATGTTAATTGTTGTCTATTTTACAATGTATTGCCAGGGGGTTCAGTTTAGACATTTTTAGTTTTATTCTTATGGGTGAAAAAATTATACAATTATTGGAAAATTTTGCATATTTTAATATGGCGAATCGAATGGTAACAATTTTGCAGATAAGGGGGGAGGCGGGGGGGGGGGGGGGGGGGGGACTGGGCACAATCAAAAATAAATGCTCTCCACGGGAAATTCGACAAAAAAAGGTATGGTCTATATTATTATAGTTCAAATGGGATTTTGTTTCATTTTTGTATACAATTTAGTAGTACAATAGTACAATTTAACTTAAAAGTTTGTGCAATGCAGTTCATTTTTTAATTGGTGTTGTTGTTATTGTGAACAACAACAATAGTTTTTAAGTTGTTAAATTGTGCTGTACTGGCTAGCTTGTGCTTAATAATATGCATGTTTTACACATAAATTATCTTCTTCATTCGAACAATTACATACCATGAGAACTATCCGGTGGTCTAATCAATGGATGACCAAATTAGTTTAGAGAATAACGATTTACAACGTTTAAAACAAACGTTTTCTTTGCATAAAAAAAAACGTATATTTTCAAGCAATTTCGAAAGAACCGACGCATGATTCACGTTAGTTACACCTGCTAGACACACGTTTAATACAAACGTCATAAAGAACCGGCGGATGAGTAAAGTTTGTTTCATGCTATTGACACGTTTACTTCTAAACGTTTATTACATTGGACAAAATAACATGGAAATTATATATTTCCGGACGTGTCGCAAACGTATTTTCAAACGTTTGACTTGTTCAATAAAAATGTGATATAAACATTAAAATTACATGAAATTGTTATCAGGGTCACCTCTGGGGAGAAGAGTAGTAATAGGGGGACCGCTCTGGAAACAAGTCGTAAGAATTTGTGCATAATCCCTGGTGGCCCAAGAACACTTCACCTTATTTTATGTATTATCGTAAGGTTGCACGCACAGTGACAGTGAGCTTAGCACCTACGTAGAGTCGTAGAATGTTGAAGATTCATCTGGTTAACAACTTACGTTAATGTTGTAATGAACTCGAAAAATAAATGGATGGGCCAGCTGAGCTACAGGTCAAATGCAAAAAAATACCTTGTTGGGTTCTTTAATAGCTAATGAGGTAATAATACAGGTGCTGCTATTGCAATGTCAGTAAAATGTCATCATTGAATCAATAACATGTTTTATTAGTTGAGGTTATGTGTGATTGATGTGTTGAAGTATCTTATCTGGTTTCAGTAATACTTGTATTAGTACCTGAAGCTTCCATCAAATATATATCCACATTATTGCCCTGGACCTTATCATACTTATTCCACTGGTGATGACAGTAGTAGATAGTCACCACAGGAGGCCCTATTATGTCATGCTTTCGTCCTGTGCTCCCCACAGATCACCCTACTGTGTAAAATAACAGGAACTCACTCTATCTATTATCTATATCTACCAGGCGTGCCCGTCCAGTCAGTAATATAATTCATTTCGATTTGAGTAAGGGAACACCTATTAGTGTGCCCTATCCATCCAAGGAATACTTTCCCTAACTCAATGGATTCATTTGGGCTTCAATGGCTGCTTATCGAATGCATGCTGAAGCCCATCAGATCGATAGTTACGCACAACGCACATAACGGGCCCATGATTATTACTCCACCGCTAGGTACGTTTATTCTATCCCACCCCCATGACAGCTAACCTGCCTCCTTCACATTTTCACGAAGAAGAGAAAAAAAATTATTCGATTTCTGGGATGGAGGCCATAGAAAAGCAGTGAGTGTTAGTTGTACAGTATGATAGCAGGTTAGGACCTACATCATTGGAAGACAGGCCTTGCTGAAAACGACCAACCACCATTGAGGCAGCTCAGAAATCTAAGTATTAACAGAGCGAGTTTGTAAAGAGAACAAATTCATATTTACTTCTACAAACCATCAATTAATTAACATTTATTCAATTTGTTTTATTCTATTTATTGCGTTATTGGGATGACAATGTAATTGACATTAATGTAAACCAAACTGGATCTACTACCATGAAAATAACGTGATTTGAGAATTGATAATCTTCAACATCTATTGCACTCTAATTTTGGTATGTTATAATTAGTTTGCCTACAAAATTTTTATTTGTTCAAGTTCATCATTTCATAAACATTAAATCGAAGTAAAGATGGCAGCGTAAAATAACTTATTGAATGAATGGGAACCACATAATCCCTAAATTTAACAGAAAATGGAGTTGGGCCGCATTGGTCAACTCGGAAAAGTGAAAATGGGAGAATGTTTTCAGTGCCTATAAAATCTGCGTATTAAATACAGAGAATAAACAAGTTTCCGAAATGAAACAATTACGTCCGAAACAATCGAACAAATTCTGATACCGACCCAATTCGTCACTTCGGTCATATTGAAAAATATTGAGAGATGAAAAATTGCAAGTTGAAAAATTGATAATTTCGAGAGCTCAAAAATATCTTACGTAAATATATCGCGATATTTTTCAACCAGAGTTGATTTAACACGCGTTATTTTTACACGCAATATATTTTTAAACACTATAATTTTTTCTCACGATATATTTACACGGGATATTTTTTCTATTCTCGATATTTCTCACTAAACCGAGATATTACCTGAAACTGAAAAATTAGTTTGTTACAACCTAACCGAATAGTTAAACACTTGTGAATGAAGTTGAGTTATTCTCGAGTGTTTGTCATTATCATTATCACGTAGGCTCTAACTATAACTACAACTCCAACCGATTTTAAAACTATAGCCCCACTGTAGTAGTGTAGGGAAAGGATGAACAGTGATCCAGTATTCTGTTCAAGAATTACACAGAAACACGGTTGCTATGCCACACCCAATATTTAACTGTGGCTCAATTTGGTAACTGGATGTTGCCTATTACGTCTGCGAGCTACTGCTTTTCACAATGTTTTGTTTCATTTATGAATGATCTATAATGTTGTTTTTTGCAGATAGGGGGGGAAACTGGACGCAATAAAAATTCATCCATCTCCAGGAGAAATTCGGCGCAAATAATAGCTGATTACTCTCAATAATAAAACTGCAACCTGTTCTATTTTGTTTAGTTTATTGTTTTGGTTAAAATAACGTGCAACTGTAACCTGCTCCTTTCCCTAAATTGAGAATTTAACATTGAGGCGGGATATTAATCCACCAAAGCGGGTTTTGCGTCCAGTCCCCCCCCCCCCCTCTTTTTTTGTCACTTTGCACTCGCAAAGTTTTGAACTTGCAGGACAGAATATTTAACGAAGGATTTTTTATTTTGTATGTTTATATTTATTTATTTTGCACGATTTGACACATATATCTGGAAATCTCGCAGGCTAGCTTAAAAATATAATTTGAAAATTTTGATTTAAATCACCCTTAACCCTAAAATTGACCTATTATCAGAGCAGAACTAACCTAGAATATAGAACTACAACACAACAAGTGATTAGCGATTGAAGCTAAAGTTGCAAATACGGGAAGCAAGAGGAACATATGTTGCTTCCTTCCATCGGCAGAACAATAGTGACCAATTAATCTGAGAAAATGTGTCAATCACTGTTCCAGGCAGCATACCAAAGCAAATTATTAATATTAAGTGTACCATAGAGTGACAGATGAATCACAAAGTTCCACAATAGTCAAATAGGATCGAAAGTTTGTTTTCATAATCGATATTATATTCCTTGTGATTTAAACGAAGGTCATAGGATTAGTTAAAGTTACTTTGAGTTTCATTTGCTATTTATTTTGGTTGAGTTTCATAACTAAAAACTTGAATTGTATGATAGATTTTATTTATATAATTGATTTTCAAATTCTACAACATTGAGTTAGTTTACTACTACGTATAGTAAGTAAATATTTAAGGTGTACTTTGACACCTACTATTGTGTGATATAGTATTGTGTGAAAGTGAGCGCGCATTACGCGGCATATAATTGTACATGTTGCGTACAAATTTGGTTAATACTTATTTACCGAATAAAAAGAAATATAAACACCAATTATAACAACCTACGAAACTTATTGTACAAAGTCTTACAATTATCCATTATAATCAAATATTACTGTAAATCATAAAGAGAATTACAGCGTATATCATCAATGTTGAGTAGGCTATATATTATTTTTGTCGCCAAAAACTGAATCATTCTAATTGGCCGTCTATTTATAAATTTACCTTTAACAAAACTCCACTATATAATTGCTAATTATATTCGTGCTAAATATTAATTATCTGTATAATAACAAAATCTTATTAATATTGCGGCACTCTTAAAGTACAACATTTTTATTCAGGGGGCTGTCTACCCTTGGCGTTTGTGTCAATTTGAGATTGAAATTATTTTATTAATCCACAAAGTACCGACAGTACTATGCAATCAACCAACTATGAAAAACTTATTGAAAAGATTGAATTATTTATGGAAAAAGTTAATGTGCCTCACCAGTTATTATAATGCAAATTTTATTCAAAGTACATGGTCATTAATGGACAAATAAAGCATGGCGCTAGGAGCATGTTAAAATTATTACTTCGCATTATCTTGGTTATTCGTTGCTTTATTAGTCCCCAAACAGACAGCAAAAAATATTCCATTATTATTTACAGCTAGCTAGCTAATGCTGAAGATTAAAAACTACAAATACAATAGGCCTAGCGAATAAATAATAATTTAACATTATATCATTAATATTATATAATAATTGAGTTATTTTAATCTTATCAAATTCTGTAAATGTAATAAATTGCGTCTCTGTGAAAATATCACAAAGCACTATATGGTTTTCAATTTCCATCACGATGGATGATCTGTTTATTGTGAATCAAAAATAAAACATATTTGTAAGAAAAAATAGACAATTACAATTCCATTGTGGGTTAAAACACAAAAATCAATTATTAACAACCATATAATATTGGCGAATGCAAAGACGCTTGTCGCTTACAGATATTTACCAGTTATAATGTTGTTGGGTTGTGTAACGAGGGCCTTACACCATTATTGAGAACAAACAAGTAAGTCAGTGAAATTCATCTGTAGTACCTAGGCTCTTTTAATCATTAGCAACATGACATCAAAAACAAAACTGAGCGAGTGCCGCCATCCTAAAAAAGGTCATCATGCGTAGTGCAGAGAGAATCGATATTAAATTGTTTTTAGACATTAGAAGAGCAATTACTGGTTTTCAAAACATTAAAGTTTTATATGCAATTAATGACACACCCAAATTTAAAGCTGCAACCAACAATGGAAAATATTCTGTATGCTAAAGGGAGGGTACATACTAAAATACGTACCTACAACCTGTAAGAAGCTGTCAAATATCTGGTACAAGATATTTATTTGTTGTGCTATTTGTACAAATATTTGCAGATTAGTAAAGTTAACCGTACTGTTGTAGTTCAGCTTCAGTATCATAGTTTCACAACACAGCAACACCGCAATGCAACTGCAATGGCTATGGTAAGGCACCTGACTATTTCTGAACAGATTCTACCAGCAATCGTAGTAGTCAAAATGTCAGACCAGCACAGTAGCAGTACCTACCGGTATTGCCGTAGTTACACAACCACAACAGCACAATGCAGCAATGTCAGACCAGATAGCAGCACAGCCGCAGTCTACCGGTCCGTAACAGCAAAATGAAATATTGCAAGGACCACAGCATACAGTACGGGTATCAGTGACAGAATGGCCAGAATAGGCCTATCGCCTTTGACAGCTTGTCACAGCCTGTTATAGACCTTTGTCAACTTGTTACAGGTTGTTCCAGATATCTGATAGCTTGTTAGGTGGTTAGAGCTTGTTCCAGATATTTGACATGTGGTTACAGTTTGTTACAGGTTGTTAGGTATTTTAGTATGTACCTAAAGAAAGTTCCGAAATGAAGGAAATTATTTGAAATAAATATTTTTATCTATATTTAATATTAAGTTAATAGTTAGTAATCCGTTTTCAATAATTATTGATAATTGCAGTATTGATTATTCAAAAGTAAAAACCATATTTAGGGTAGGATGTACAACAGTACCACCACAAACAACCAGTAAGTATACATTCAGCAATCAGTTGACTGCAGTCAGCTGATCTTATCAAGAGGTTTCGGCTCAAAAGGGTGGATCTCTCAACGGTAAAATGACAATCGTGTGAAGAGTGAAGACATGAAGTAAAGCGAGATGGGCAATGCCTATGAAATGTCAGCACACTACGAGAGCAATACAAACTTTCACCAATCTTTCCATTATTTATAATTATTTTGATTTCCCTTCCAAATAATCATTTCAAAAATTAATCAAACAGAAAATTAAAACTCATCTCCAGATTTAATGTTGCAATGTATCGTTTCAGTTAAATTACACATCCATTAATACAACAACCACCTAACAGGTCGGGGCAATCCGACCAGGCCAGCAATAATAAAAGGTGTCAAACTTTCTTCATACCAAATAGTAATTAAGTCCTTAGTCATTTTATAGACATATGTATTGTTGCTAAAAATGGTTGTTGTATTGAGAGAAGGTCATGGTGTACTTCATGAAGAATATTTAATAATTATAATTATTAGTACCATGTAAATAAACTATGATATGTTTTGTTTTTCCAATAGAACACGTTCGTGGGGCCATCGCGCAGGACGAAGGTCAGTTATTAGATACAGATTAAAATTGAGCAATTCTATCCCAAAATCGGTACTTATGATATTTAAATAAATAATTAAGAAAATTTATCCAAACTTTTACTTTAAAAAAACTTTCGCATTGGCAGCTTGGCATCGATGTCATAGAAGTCCACAGTCAAACTACTCAATGCATTCTGTAGTCCTCGGGTCTCGCTCATCGGTTAGTCCAGTTTGCCCATAGCGCTAGCGCAGTAGCGATACCAAAAGTCGAGGTCACCAACAACACTGCGACAGACAGAGGCAGTGGCCTTAATGGCGCATTGTTTGAGTACTGGTACAATTCCAAAACGTTGCTGGGTATTGCAATTGCAGTATTGGGCTGTTGGGGTACCTAGTGCAGTAGTGGATACTGGAACATGGAATAAAGGTCAGCTGGTACAACCTGACAATATGTCAGTCTGTCTTAAGTCCGCATAATTTCAAAACTTCCATGGTTGCATGGTTGTCGTTGCCGAGCCGATTGGTGGGTGGCACCAGCGACCTGAAGACGGTACAGGTCTCTGTACCACTGTAACAGTACTGGTACCGTACTGTAAAACATATGATTAGGCCTAATAAGATTAAGATACCGTACCGTACTGGAACATGATATGGCTGAATAGTCGCGATATCGCAATTCAGACATCACTCAGGCAATTGCAGGACTCCCTACCCTACCACACGTACTGTACCAATACTCAGATAATGCAGTAGCAGTACCACACTGACAGACTGACAACCAGCCTAGAAAGCTAGGTATACCACATACAGCAACAGCAGTGAGCAGTACCGGTACTGACTGAGCACAAGCAACTAATGGTACTGGTGTCGTACTCTGAACTCTGCAATCTGGAAATGCTGCAATGGCTGAAAGTGAAATAGGCCTACCACACTTCCCAAGGCCACATTATTGCTGCATTGTACCGGTATTGCAGAATTTCAAACCCACCTGATATTTTCCTGCAGTCTCCTAGCAGCCTGCTGATGCCAAGCCTAATAATTTTTGAATATATAAATTTATTATAACTGCAAGACAGTTACACAGATGCTGCACGAAGACCCACGCAAATTCAACTTGGAAAATTTCTAAACTTTTGCCAGACTACATATGTACCAAGTTTGGATATATTTTATCGAGATTTGGCTGAGTTATTAACGTTTAAAATTGGACACAACAGAGCAACAGAACAACAGAGCAGCAGACACACCGATTGAGTTAGTGGTACCTGTATGCTAAGCTCGCTTACTTTCGTCGCTCGCCCCACATTGTTTTGTACAGTACTTTCGCCTTTTATGAATCAATGTCCGCTGAATAACCATTATTGGTTACTGAATAGGACTATAATAATAGGGTGTTTGTTTATTACCAATAAATTATAACGGTAAGCATTCCAGGCATATTATGTTCGTTCCCCTGGTAATGAGAAGATATCCTACAGTTAGTGATAATATATAAGCGAGTAGAAAACATGGATTAGTCGAATCGAAAAATATTGGATATTAAGTCGAAGAATTATTCCTTTCGATTTGATGCCAGTCCCTGGTAGAAAATGGCGCATTTTATGCAAAACGACCTAATAGATTTGTAGAAGTACCGATCGTGGCCGCCTTATAGATACTGAACATTTTGGTATAATTGATACAAATTGAGTGAAAAATAAAAAGTTGTAGGGAATATAGTGATGAAAAAATCTCAAAATCGACAAACTGAGAAAAAGTTTGTTTTATAAATCATGAATATAAGCAATAAATTCTGTTGTTTAAAAGTTCTGTTTTGTGGTGAAAAAAATTTCAATGGTGAACCGATGTCACCACATGATAGACCTTCTATCAAACCACAAAATTAGAAGGTCTAAGGCGTCTATTGGAGAGGACGGGCTTGAGAGAAATTCGTCACTCCGAGCAAAATGTCCTCAGGGTATCATGCCCTCAGGGCAAAATGCCCCCAGCAATTTTGAAATGGGTTTCTATAAAATTAATTTATTTATTTAAATGCCAATGCAAATTATTGTAGGTTAATGTTTGGGGATGGAGGCAGCGAGACATGGAAACGACGAACAATCCTACAATCAAGTAAATAATGTGACACAGAGTAAATGTTTAGATGGTGATAATAACCCAGCTGGTGATGACGAGGAAGAACAATTTGACAGAGGTGCCTGGGCTGGAAAATTGGACTTTATTTTATCCTGTGTCGGATACAGTGTTGGGCTAGGAAATGTATGGAGATTCCCATATTTATGCTTCAAAAATGGCGGAGGTGAGTAGTAAATTCGTACACATGACGCTATGATTGATGTCATATAGCAGATAACAAAGAGCATACCACATAACATTGGCAATGTTGTAAAATGTGGTATTTAATTTTATTATCATTGGGATTTTGTGGTTTTGGGAATTGGAGTTACGCCCATGTTATGAAACGATATAACATTTTTGGTGCCATACAAATAAGCGTGGTACACAGAATATATAAATTTCAAAGTTCTGTTAAAACGTTCTGTGGGTCAATAATATTTATTTGGGTTCTCAGGAATGAGGAATCGACTATAAATTTCATGAGAAAAATAAAAAAGTTACATTTTTAGATTTTCGAAGAAAAGTACCAGACCAATATTTTATATTGTTTTGAAAATTCTCCTATTAGATTGCGCATTGAGGACATGGTTAACATTATTAATTATTTCAGTCGGATAACTTATTAGTTACAAAACAATTATTTACAATGACAAATATGGGAAATATTATTCAACAAATCAACAATTTAAAATCAATCCATTTTCTCTTTCAGGGGCCTTTCTCATTCCATATATTTTTTGCGTCGCTATCACTGGAATACCTATGTTTTTTCTCGAAGCGTCTCTTGGCCAATTTCTCACAATTGGTGGCTTAGGCGTCTGGAAGATCTGTCCAATATTTAAAGGTAAAAAAAACATAAAATTATATTATATTTTAACGTCCATAGATTATATAAATTATTAAGAAATTTAAACCCTGGTGTAGTGGTGAGCATGTCAACGGTTATTGGAAGACGCAGGTTCGATCCCCGCTTGTGGTGAATTCGTTTTTTTCGCTCCATTTGCTATATAGAGTTGTTCATCCACGTCCTGTTTTATTACATTGTCGCTATCAATGTTATTATATAATAATTTTAACACAACATTTTAAGTTAATAACACGAGGCCCAGAAAGTGTAGGATAATGGGAGTATTCTACCTTGGTAGTAAGGGGGCGCCCTACCTGCCTTAACACGTAACTAACTATTCCCATTCAACATTATCCCTTTTTTATACACTTCTCCAAAAACTATAAACAATAAGCGAAATACAATGTTAAATAATATATAATGAACTTATTTATATGTTATATTAAAGACAACCTGAATTTTTTCTCCCTATCCAGGAGTTGGTTGGGCTGCAGTGACAATTGCCTTCTGGCTTAATATCTACTATATAGTCGTTATTGCTTGGGATTTGTTATATCTGTTTTCATCATTTACTAAAACACTACCATGGTCAACATGTGATAACTGGTGGAATGATGACAAATGCTACATTAAAACTGCAAACCATTCAAATTCCTCAATTTCAACCAATGAAGAATCTTCAGTTCTACAATTCTGGAAGTAAGTAGTTTAGTTGTCATAATAGATCTACACATATAGCTAGCTACCATAGGATAACAAATCTGTTGATGTGTGGTGGTCTAGTGCATGTCGTGATCATGAAAATCATACAACATTTTATTATAATTTTTTGTTGGGCACAGCCTTTGCAAAGTCGGCAATGACCCACAATTGCCCAACAAAAAGTTATAATTATATGAAACCACTCTTTCACCCATAACACCAATAATAAATTACAACATTATATGGAATTTAACGCAAGAATAATAAGAATATTGGGTCAGTGTATAAAGCACGGTAACCTGCTCATTTCCCTTAATGTGTCAAATTAATTTGTTTAACCCACTAAAGTCACGGTTGTTGTTTACGACCATTTTGTGCCACTAACTAACAAATTAGTGCCATTATCTTAAATCCAAAGTAAGCAGCTGAGAATTGGTGTAAACTGTTCTCCGACAGCCGACAGCTGAAAACTTACAGGCATACAGAAGATATCCACCTTCGGTAACCATTATAAATTTTAAGGGAAATGGGCAGTTCATTCTAACCAAAAACATTAACGAAAGTTAAAAGCCCAGGTTGGCTGTCTGTTGTCGGCGTAGCTGTTTACACCTGATGAGAATAGATCATTTGATCAAATCGGCGTGTTACAAACGATGCATTAAATAGCAATTTATGAATTAGAGTGAATTAAATCTAATGTAAGTCAATTAGTGAATAATTTAGGTCGCCCAATTACACATATTAAAAGATCCCAGGAGATCTTTCTCAATCACAAAGAAACTCTATTAATGGTTTTTCAGAGAATAAGTTATCGGCTCTTCTCTATAATTTGGCTTATACAATTTCAGCAATCGTGTCCTTGAAAAGACAGATGGGATTGAGACCATTGGCACGCTAAGATGGGAACTTGCTTTAACGTTATTAGCCGCATGGGCATTGTGCTACTTCTGCATTTGGAAAGGAGTAAAACAGACGGGAAAGGTATGTATCATGATTAGTATTTGTTAAAACACGAAACCAATAATAGCAACGTCTTCTTTGCTTAACAATATTTTATCATAGAGTTAATAAGTTAAAATTTATTGCGTACTAATAATTGGAATAGATACACCCCCAAACGGGGTAAAATGGTAAATAATATAAAATATAAACCGAGAGACGCAAAGGATATTATAAATTAAATTTATAAAAATATTAAAACCTACAAAATTGCAGAGTTATATAGATACAGTAGATATACATATAGGCATATAGATATATGTAGAGACGCGATTAAGGGGCATTGCGGACATTGTAGAGCGTGGTACCTTAAGATTCCGGAGGTGGAACATAGTTTACAGCAGCAGTTATTGGTGATTCTGTGGAACATGAGGAGGGGTTGCAGCATAATTTGTAATGGTACCCAAGCGCTGTGAAGTTAGAAAGAAATTAGGAATCTCTTCTTGACCAGCGGTTTTCCACCATTTACTCAGGTTTCTGAAGGCTGGTCCTGTAGTTAAAAAAACTTTGCTTCAAAATTTATTGTGTACTAATACTATATTGTTATGAATAAAATAATATTAATATAAATGGATACCGCAACTGAATGTATATTGCAAAATATTAATCCTAAGGTATCTGCTGAAATCGCCGAAGTGGCCCTTAACTCAGTGCATTCGGGCATAAATGTTCAACAACCATATATAACACGAATCCATTGTGCCCGTACTGTTCTAATTGGGAATAAATGTCAAATATACCAGGCGTTACTAATATTGAAAGCGATATGCTGGCAACTTCCCTGTGTCTTATGTAATTTTGTTTAAATTTATCTTTAATTTGGGGGTTTTTTCGAAATTTACAGCATGCCTGTATGGATTTTCTACTGCATTATTCGCTTCTTTCAAATATTGCCGTACTTACACTAAATCGAAACTATACATTTGAATTGGAAAACACAAAGAAAGTATGAATTTTATGTATAAATATATTGCATGGTTCGACGACTTACGGTATAAACTACGGGACTTACGACAACTTCCGAAAGTATAAACTTTCGGTAAAACTATTACCAACAAACTACTTAAAGTAACCACATGGTACAATAATTCGTTCACAACTAAAAGGTTCATTCCGCTATAACATAAGAAAAAAGTAACGTTGTCTTCGGCCGCTAGGCCAGGGATTACGCATAAAGTCTGACGACTTATTTCCCGTACTGTCACCCCACAACTATACTAACAAGAGGAAACTCCAGTAGTAATTTAGTTACAATTTGCGCCCTGGCTAGGCTAGAAACATGCCAAGCATGCATGCCGAAAGGAAAACTCACCTTGCACCCATGACGTGCTTGAACCCAACCCACCCAGAGATGTGAATGAAACCACTACCCCGAGATAGGACAGACTCATGGCTATAGAAGTGTGGTGCCTATAACTGTCACTGATATATGAAATGCACTGCAGGAATTCCAAAGCCCACTGCAAAAATTCAAAACCCAATGTGATTCATACTCCCATTGTTTCTTAATTTCTGCTGTGGCTTTTAATTTCTGTGGTTCCATTTATATACTGTTGGATAGTTGTAGGCCTCAGAACTTTGGATGTGGCTGTCAGTTTTTATGGATGCGTGTTGAATGTTGAGCTAGTTAGTGTACATATATAATTAATAACTAAGTAATAATACCTCTAAATTAATGTTATTAGTAATTTATGTCTCTGATGAAATATCCAGGAAAGCGCGCTTTAGCTCTATAGCTTAATAACTTTAGATAAATTAAATCTGATAAAGTAAAGTTGCCGCCCTTCTTGCACTAACAAATGAAATCATATTTTATTCTTATCGATTGCCAGCCAGTACCGGTATCTCATATTGATAGATAAGGCTTTTCCATTGTGTTACTCCAGGTTGCATTCTATTATATTGGCAGTTTCCAGATATTATTCACCCAAGATCCGTCATTTGTTGATCTATTATATTCATTCCTGTTTTATATGAATTCTTTCATTACATTAGGAATAAAGCAAAAAGCACTATCTGAATGCTGTTTTGTGTCCGTGTCGTCAATCAATTCAACATAATACAATATAGGCCTACTAATAAATTAGTCCTTTATATAACTCCAACCAGCTAACAGTTTCAGTTTTATCTCTAACAAAAACATAAGTATTTCATACATACATACATAGGCATACATACACACCGACACCATACACCATTACATACATACCGTACTGTACATACAAACATACATCCAAAATTACCTTGAAATGACTTCTACTAACCAGCCCCGCAAATAAAACCATATAGATATTAGAGTATGTTGTAAGAATATTGGTTCACTGATTATAGATTTTCATTGTTAATCAGCATAGAAAACTCCCCGTAATCGGAACCACTTTATCCATCTTAACAAAACGAGTTCTAATGACCCACAGAATAATCACGTACTCCTACAGCTAAGTGTTGTCGAGATGCTCTTCACCGAGATTTCTAGGAATCATTATGAAATTGAATGTTATCATCATGGAAATGAAATCTAAATTATTCATTAAATTGAGACTTACTGTACAGTTTTTTGAAACATCTATGATGTTGTTGACCAATTATTATCATAGGTTGTTTGTGTCATTGCAAAGAATTCAGAAAACTGCGACTAAGGAATAACAGAATCTTTACAGCGACTTGTTTTTTCACGAGACTCTATGGTTTATTTATTAATTGAATATCCTGGTAGCGGGGATACGGGATGCCTGCCGGCTAGGTATTGCCGAGCATTTGGTTAACCTAGTTTGTTCCCGCCTGTCCGGCCAGTGCGGATGGAGTAAATGGATGCTGAGGGCCGGCTGTTGCAAGCGACAGCACACAACTGCCGATCGATACAGCTATGCGGTATGTTTGTGTCATACCCACGGGGTATTTTCTACCAACTTACTCAGCTATCCCACTACTGGAGTGCCGCCTTGGGTTTGCTGGATGTGGTCGCCGGAATCGCATTGTCGTCGATAATCAAAGGACTTTATATCTTGCCTTAGGCCCTAAGGAATATACGGTTTGCTACTGTAGTATTACTGCTTTACCGTACATTATGTTTGAATTGTAGGTGTGTTTTAAGTATAATAAGTTTTTATTTCTCACTGCTCAAACCAAATTACAAAATTATTTCTCACTTAAGACTAAATTATCGTATTTTAAAGACATCAATTTACATAGTCTCCGTATAAAGGCTTCCATACTTGGTGATATTTTTTTAATTATATTTTATTTATATATTTCAGGTAGTCTACTTTACCGCTTTGTTTCCATATTGTGTTCTCATTATATTACTAATACGAGGAGCACTTCTCTCAGGTGAGACTTCATTTATGATGAAATAACATATAGTGTTAATAATTGTAAATGCTGTACAACATGGTCTTAAATCATTAATCTGGTTAATGATGACAGTGGTCGACTGTCGACATCTGCAAGACACATCACCACCGCCGTATATTCTTGGTAACGACAATGTTTACCAATGCCACACAGTGTAATATACATAATATTAATAAAACCATGTACACAATGTTTCATTGTTTCTTATTTATTTGACATGGATTTGTAAATAGTTGGGCTTGGGAGGTTGGTTGCCAACCTCACAAGTCCCTATAATATAACAGTATACTGTTCAACAGTATACTGTTATATTATAGCAAGTCCAACCTCCCAAGCCCAACTATTTACAAGATATCCACCCAGAGATGTGAATGAAACCACTACGCCGAGATAGGACAGACTCATGGCTATAGAAGTGTGGTGGCCTATAACTGTCACAGATATATGAAATGCACTGCAGGAATTCCAATAAGCCCACTGCAAAAATTAAAAACCCAATCAGATTCAAACATACTTAATTTCACCCATTGTTTCTTAATTTCTGCTGTGGCTTTTAATTTCTGTGGTTCAGTATCTGATTCTACAGTATTTCATAGTGACCTATGATAATATATGAATCCGTATTATAAATACCGGTTGGCCTACTTACAGTAACACAGTAAGCTTATTTGATTCATCATACATTAGGTGGTCTCATTCGGCAGGTTATTTATTTCCCTTTTCTCGCCTTTTGTGCCAGATGCTGTATACATAAGGAAAGCTTCCTAGTATATTGAATATACCCTTTACAGGTTCCGGAGATGGCGTTATGTTCTATCTAACACCAAATGTCACAAAATTATCGGAACCAGGGGTGTGGTTGGATGCTGGTAGTCAGGTCTTCTTCTCCTATGGTCTGGCTTTGGGAGCTGTCATTGCATTGGGAAGTTACAACCCATACAAAAACAATGTTTACAAGTGAGTACTGTTGTTAACACTATTGAACCATTGATTCCATTGGATTCAATCATTGATCCAAATTTAAGGAAAGCCACATAGATTCATAACAGGAAAGATGAACCAGAGGACATATCTGGATATGTCTGAGCTGATGATCGATTTGAATTTTCTAAATAACATCATGCAATTGATGCCATTTGAATCTCCAGATATGTCGATTTAGAATAAATATACACTACATGTTCAATGCTGCTATTCCACAAATTCAAGAATAGTGCCTATTATCAGTTCTTATTCCACGTTCTTCTAAATAAATTAATTGAGCAAATGAATTTAGGCAAGGACAAATATCCATGAAGTACTGTATAACAGTCTCTATGGTACCTTTACGAAGATGCTGGCCTTCCCAATAGGTTGTATAAATTGGGTAAATTAATGCTGTGTATTAAATTATATCCCCACCCCAAAGAATTTACTCATAAAGTCTGTGATGGTGTCTGTAATATCTTGATAGATGGTATTAGCATCAAGGCACAAAAAACTATGTTCGGGACATTTTCCCTTGGATAATGATGCAAATAGCCTGTCATAGTGCTACTGGCGATAATTTGGGTACAGTCAAGTGGTGGAATCCTTTGCTTAGCTAATCAATCATGGAGTTGATTAATAGTTGTTGAATCAAAATCACCATTTGATTTTCTCTGCGAGATCCCCTAATGGCATCCTTATCTAACTGTTGTAATCCCTAAGTATTTTTTTCATGGAGTTAAAATAGTACCTAAATAATTTAGGGTTGAATTTTGCTCCACTGTCCCCATATTAGATATTTTATTGAATATATTGGACCTAGGTATCCAGTTCTTCAGACATGTAGTGAATATTTTAATTCCTTGATGATGACATTACCAGCTGATGTGCTCCCCAATGGTTGACTCTCATTCACAGTTTGTACAAAATAAAATATGCTCACATTGGTATAGGTAACTGTGTAGTGCTTAAAATAAGTTAATGAAACAGAATAATTAAAATAGTTATATATCAATACTTAGGTATACAATAATAAGGAATATTAATAACAATATAATTACAAGCTTCAAGCTCCCTTGACCTAGTAGTAGTAGTAGTAGTTATGAGTGCTTCACTTATTTTACGACGAAATTCAGTGCCTGAATAACGACACTATATTTCAGAAGAGAACTAACACTGTTCTAAATTATTTCAGTATGCTTTGAGCATGAGGTTACTCGACTAAAGATTATACTCAGAGCAATATGTACAGGTTGAAAATCTGGCTTTATTTTGTGATTATTAGATCCAGTGTTATTTTCCATTGTCTATCTATCTGTTGATAATCGGCGTGCTGCATTAAGAATGCTATGCTGGCTTATCTACAAAATTGCACCTCCACAACTACCCATCAACCATGACTTTTCCGAAATTATCTGCCTCGTCAAGGCTGCTAGTATTAGTGATACTCTCCATGAAGCCACCAAATCACCATGCGATCTCGTTGAGGTCCAACGAGGTTTTTCTCCAATGGTCTGATCCAGTTCCAGTTTCTGATACTTCCAGATCTCTAGGATCTCAGCCTCCTCAAATACATGACCTATGGCCACTTTATACATAAATATATATTTTAATTAATTATTATTTAAAAAATATTTATTTTACTTTTACTTTAAATTAATTAAAATTTATTTTATTATGCAACTTCAACACAGCCCACAGCAAGTAAATACAGGCGAAACTTATCGTCTGCAGTTCTAAATAAAATTGGGTTTCAGCGAAATACATCCCTCTGGTGACTTATCTCATCAAGGGTACACATCACTCAAGGGTACATATCACACTTCAGATGACTGCATGCATGGATAATTAATGAGATTATGACATGTGGCATGTCCCAGTGGTACCTTAGAGCACCCTACTGTAATCTGTGTAGTGCATAGGCCTACGTTTGTGAAGGGTTGTATTTGGCTTACACTTTCTTGTCTACAGTCAATGACATATTTTGATATTCGGTGTCAGAATGTCGAATAATTTCGTATTATTTAAATATAATATTTGTCTCTAAATGATGGCCTCTTTCTGCTCCTCTTATTTCTTTAGAATTTGTTGATTATATCATAACATGTATATTTTGTTATCCTCCTGTAACAAATGGAGAAGTCAAATTTATTCTTAAATGGAAGAATACTATCTATGACATTATCCATCTAAACCTTACAGAATATAACATCTAGAAAGAAAAATACATATCCCTAATGACTCTATCATTCGTTCCATAAATTAACTATTCACCCGAATATGAGGATTTTTTTGGAAGCATTTTTACTATAGAACTGGCATGATGCATTTCTAATGATAATAAGGCATTCATTCCACAGCCTCCTTTTTATCCATTTACCCAAAGAGGCTCAAAATGTCTACCGGTATTACATTCCTACTTATTAGCATACAATATATAATTTATTTAGCCAAACACATAATTTAATCATTATCTGGCCTATAAATGGGAACTGAAATAATTTTGGTTAACAGGATGCCAAGGTTCACTCTGGAAAATGACCCTCACCCATGGTTGTGAACAGGCATTGCTTTACGTAATATGCCCAAACGTTTCTCCCAATCAATATAATTATTAATTTTATTCTTCAGAGACGCTATTATAGTTAGTTGTGTGAACTCCTCGACTTCTATATTTGCCGGCTTCGTTATATTCTCCATCATCGGATTCATGGCCAAGGAGTTGGGAGCCGACATCAAGGACGTGGTAGCTGGAGGTCCCGGATTAGCATTCCAGGTTAAAAGTTTACCTTATATATTTTGTAACACAGCCTAGCTGATGGGATTATAAATATATAGATTCGTTCCAACACAACCTTCTAATGATATATAGAAATAAGTTTTAAGATGAAGAATATTGACATGATACGTTCACAAATAATATATCGGTTGCACGACCGTATCGCCAGCTGACTCTGCAATGCAACGCCTCCACAGTTCACGATCAGCTGTGTAAATTCCCAATTCATCTGCATTATCAAGAGGCATGCAGCAGATGTATCAAAAATTCTACAACGTTTCCTTTCTACAGTGGGCTACCGTTGAACAAGATCAATAATAATACATGAATTGTTGTGGAGTGGAGTGATAGTGCTACTAATACATATCATTTAATAGAACACTCACAGTAATCCGCCAGCATATAGGTTTTGGAAATATAAGGTTATATCCGAGGTTACAATGCCTCTTTTGTTGAAAGCATTGAATATTATGCCATGAACCTTGCGCAGCATACAAGTGCACTGTCAGAATTTTGTTATTTGTAGTTATTTTACACATAGTGCAACATTGGATGCAGCCTGTTCTATACTGTTGCCAGGTTATCAGCACAGTCTAGAAACCCAGTCTCACAAATTCTTTGATCATTATAAAATGACACAATTTGATGAAAACAAATTAACTCTTGTAAGAAATATAAAGGCACGGATATAACAAATCATTTAATAGAACTGCCACTGTGTGTCATATATATGGGCCTACTCTTTCTATATTACTATTTTAACAATGGCATTGGTTTTCGTCATGCTCTACCCACCACGCTTATTATGTTCATGAGGCCGGAGGTTGCCAAAGCATATGATCGAACATGGTATGGCCCACATTGCGAACGCAATGTCCTGCAAATCAGTGGCAGCTCTGTTTAATTTTCATGCTTGGGGGCACTAATGAGACACCGCCAATGCTGTATGGGCATTCAACTATAGCAACCTTGTGTATGTGCCATCCAGAGATTTGGTATCCTCAGCAAGTTAGAGCCCAGCATGGATTGCTGCAATGCTGCTGTTCTATAAATAATCGAACCACACCAACAATACAATGTATTCTAGATGGAATTCCACATTTTGGAGACCCAATTCAATACTGCACTGCCTATGCCTTCACTTACATATTCAAATCTTCACATGACTTCCAAAACCTCAAGTAGCAGAAATCATCCACATGCTCAAGCACTCCATCCTCAGATATTTCCGAAGTTTATATTGAGAGCCGAGATTGACGAAGTAAACTGTCAAGATTTTCGTCTTTTTGAAGTTAACAAAAAGGGCAATCAAGTTACTATGATGGTCGAAGGACATGCGTAGAAAATAATCCGCCACAATTTCGAATATTTTTGATGTAGGAGTGTCACTCCATAAAACATCAATCTAATAGAATTGTATCACCATCAGCAGTTGACATAATGTAGTCGATCCATCATATAGTGAACGTATGTGATCAGGGACTTAAATGAAAGGTTTTAGGGAAGCAAACCAAGACAACAGCCAGATGTCAGTTTTTCTTTGTTGATATCTCTTCAGATATAGTTCTAAGAGCCAGAATGGTCACCATGGTCCCACGACTACTACTGAACTCATCCTGGTGTCATTCATGCCTTGGAAACACTAGAGCTCAAGTGTTATATTCATTATTTTGATTTGATAATTAAACTTTTAAACTTTTGACCGAAAATTAGTCTATAGAGATTTGATCATTTTTTCAATCTGAAACAAACGCCTCATTACTGAAATGTATCCTAATTAATAGAAGGTGAATCGAAAGGATGTGAATTCAAAGCGTTTGTAGCAAATTTTACACAACCAATTATTGAGCTTAATCTTAAACAAATTGTGTAATTATACCTTCACATTAATTCAATTGCGAGAAAATATAAGGACTATACAGCCATTGTACAATTAGGATGATATATTATACAGAAACGCCCACAGGCGACCATTATAACAGCAAGTAATCATCATAGGTAAAGGCACTTATCGACCATTTGTCACGTATCAACATATTATTTCCCACAGGCCTACCCGGAAGCTGTGACCAAAATGCCGCTGAGTCAACTTTGGGCCATACTCTTCTTCTTCATGATACTGTTGCTGGGCTTAGATAGCCAGGTTAGTAATTAATTTAGTTTCGTAGGAGATACAGTCTTACAGTTCGCTTGTGCTTTTCAAATAGAACGTGTTATGTTTCCGTCTGCGTTAGAGTAAGTTGGTTTTCTTAATTAATATAATTTGAGGCTCAAATTAGTAACACCACCTAGAAGCTAAACAGTATTTATAAACAGTGAATGAAGCATTAAAGCCTTAATTGTAAGACAGCCTGCAGACTCTCTCTTTTTTTCAATTCCAAAAGTAATGAAATGGGTGCCAGGACCATATCTCGGAAACTACTGGAGCTATTAAATTTTTATTTGTCTCATCTGGAAGAGGACATAATTTTAGTTAGGGCCAAGTATTTTCGATGCATTAAATCTATTGTTTCAGGGATTCTAACTTAGTAAAATAACTAGCCACTAAATTTAGGAGCTTTTCAGCGGCTTGGCGTGTCGTATCTTTACTAGGTCATGTAACATGCAAATTATAAATTTTTTTCTAAATAAAGTTAAATAAGGTTAAATATCTTTCACCAATTTAGTATTTGATATATTTATTTAGTAAAAGAAAAAGCGTCAAAAATAGTTGGAGGAAATTAAAAAACGTTGAAGAGAAAAATAGTTCAAGTTTACAGGGAGCCATGGGTAACATGTGTATTGTGTACAGTGTGTGGCGTCCGATGTGTGGCGTTTACACATAAACCGATTAATTAATTTTTTTCTGACTGATTTATTCCTTTTCAGTTTTGTACAATGGAAGGATTCATCACAGCAATCTGTGACGAGTATCCTCACCTCTTACATCGTCACCCACAGAAGGAAATATTCATCGCTATAACATGTTCGGTCTCCTATCTTATAGGATTGTTATGCATTACACAGGTATTAATTATGTGCTTGTACGTGAAAAAATTATTATTTTTAAAGCTTTATGATATTTATATAAAGAATAATTAATATTCAAAAAGTACCTCTAAATAACTTAATAAAATAATATTCAAATTCCAAGTTCACTTACGTTGTAAAAAAAAACTCGTTTAGAGATGTAAAATTGACATTACTTCACTATTCAAAGTACAGCTAACATGATGATGTCATCTGGCTTTAAGTAATGTTAGAATATTGGAATAAAATTTGCTGTTCTTCTGTAACATTTCCAGTTTTCCTATTGTGTTTCTCTACTAATACAGGGAGGTGTTTTCGTATTCGAGCTGCTTAATTTCTACGCTGCCAGCGGCTACGCCCTTCTGTATCTCGGAATATTTGAGAACGCAGCCGTGAGCTGGGTCTTTGGAGTGCGAAACTTCTACGACGGTCTCGAGGATATGATTGGCTACCGTCCGTCCCGATACTGGATGTGCTGCTGGGTCGCTATAACGCCCGCGGTATTATTCGTGAGTTTCATTTTATTATTTATTTCGTCCATCAAAGCGATTATTAAAATTAAAGTATTGTATGATGCGGCGGTAAAATAAAGTTACAAAAGACAGTAATACAAAGCTCGTCGGCATATTTACGTACATAAGGTTAACCATACTACTACTACGATCGCCATGCTGCATTGCAGCTGCATTATATATATTACACATATATTAAGAATGTTGTGCCGGCTTGTCGACAAAATTGCCCCACCACAACTCCCTATCACACATGACATTTGATAGATCATCCGCATCTTCAAGGCCAGTGTAATTTAAGATGCGTCTCAAGAAAGTCATGGGCTGTCCACCATGCTTATTCGCTCCATGTGGCCGCCAAAGCACAAGATTAGGTACTGGCTGGTCCTCACGTCGAAAGCAATGTCCTGCAAAGCGGAGGCGGCTTTGTTCTAGTGTCAAGCTTGGAGGGACTAACGAGACACCTCCAATGTTATATAGTGTCTGGTTGGAGATGTGTGCATTGTACTTGACACAATGAACCCGGCGTAGCATTCTTGTGAATGTGCCATCCAGAGATTTGGCGTCCTCAGCAGTCAGATCATCGGCATATTTACGTACATAAGGTTAACCATGATTTACATTAAGTATACATAATATTAATAATATTAAAACAAATATAATAATTAATACAGAATAATAATTGTAATAAACGAACTCGAATTACTATACAAATTCCATCGAATTGAAACCAAATTCATAATTCAAATGCTTTATAATAGAACAAAAAATAGCAAATTCGCCGTATAAAAAATTATTAACACTAACCTTCCTTTCTACTGGTACCAAATTTGTGTGTTATTTTTTTTTATTGGGTAAGTCTATCTATCTATTCTGTCTATCAATATATATATATTTCTTTATATATTCATGTAACTCATTGAATATTCATAACATTTCAGCAAATCCATCATGCAATATTAGGAAATGTAACTACTAAATTAAATAATTTAGAAAAATGTTAAAAAAAGTTATATTTAGGAAAGTTATAATCCTATTTTTATTTTTCAGTTTATATTTGTGTACAGTTTGTCACAACACACTACTCTACAGTACGACAACACCTACACCTACCCATGGTGGGCAGAACTGGTAGGATGGCTGATAGCCCTGTCATCAATGCAATGGGTACCCACCTACGCAGCCTGGTACCTGTACCATCAACAGGGGACTTTCATGGAGGTTGGTTTCTTTTTTAGCTTTTATTCCTTAGTGTACCGGTTAGAATGCAGTAAATTGTGGAAGGGAATTTACTTGGAAAAACTCATTATTGGGATAGACTCCGCACAATATTCGGGTAACACCCAGTAATCTGGTGTACTCCGAAGCACCTTGTTTATGGCAGCTGGATTCAGAGGTCTTCTACAAACTGAAAATCCATTACAACAGCTAGATAAATCGTCACAATGATCTTCATATCCATACCGAAAAGTAACGGTATTTCTAGTTATTGCGGGTCAGTATCAATGTTCAATGTTGGGAGCTTCTTCTCAGCCATTTGAGATCCTCATTCTACCCCATATCTGATATATGAATTCTTAGATATATCTGAACCTATGACTAAGGAAGTCCGAGAAACATATAACCCCATGATTAGGAATGGGGATAGCGCCCCATAATGGGGATAAGACCCTTGATGAAAGCTTTACAGTTGGCCGATCCTATCCGTTGTTAATTTTCATACTGGGGGGAGAGTCAGAAATATGAGCCACCAGGGAACGTTTATAATTAGACTAGGACACCGTAGTTCAAATCTCTGATGTTTAAGAGAAGCTAATAATTATACAGTTTTGTTTCTGACTCACTGACTCACACAACACACGCGGGTTCACCAGAATTTGGAGAATTTGAACTTTGATTAATTGATTTAATTACCATTTTAATAATATATTAATTATATAAATATAAATAATATAAATATATTATATTAATTACCAGGTTAAAGGCACATGAAAGTTAAAAATTTAAGGCAATGGGAGTCAAAGCTTCTTGTGTCAAAGCCAACCACGGATAACACTCTAAATAACTTTGATTTAGCTACGCAAACACATTATTTTTTGCGCTATAGAATTAGTACTTTGCGACCCTCGGATTTGTATAATAATGTAATTTAAAATGCCACAAAATATTATCTACTTTATCGTCGTACACTGAACCACACTTGGTCAATATTTCTACGTCATTCAAATTGATAAGGGTTATAATTAATTAAGAATGATTATGAATTATAAATTTTGTCTTACAGCGTCTACGACGCGGTATGCAACCAACTCCGGAATTAGCTATCCGTATGTTGACCACAAAAGCTAACCTAAAAGCAAAAAGAGATCTGGAAGCCGGTCAAATTAGCCTCAAGAACGTTGAAGACGCGTCTGCTCGGAATGCAGGTGATACTGAAGCCTAATCAACCAATAATAGGTCTAGAAGATTGGATATTATTTTACCTCGGCTCTAAAATACTCCATAACACCTCAAATGCGCGATCAAATGGAAGATATTATTGCTAAGTTTATTTTTTAAGTGGTCAGAACGATTTCGAATTTCTATAAAAGACGCATTTATATACATAGAAAACTCTTGGAGGGGAAAAATGTGCGTGTCTATATATGTTTTATTGCACAAATTAATGAGGTTTTGACGAGTATTATTTCAATGTTTCGTCTTGCCAAATGGGCTTTATCAATTTAGGGTGAAGTGAGGAATTAGTCTACAAAAAATTACGTCGCTGGCTGCTTAGAATTTTGAATATTTGTTGAACTTTATTGTAATATATGTAATATGTGTTCCTGTGTATTCATTTCGCGGGGAACTTTAATGTGAGTATTATGTATTACGAAATCTAATTACTGGATATCTTGTATGGTTGCGGGCCACAGAATGATAGATAATAATGAACTTCACTATTATTTGTATTAAAAGTACTTTATAAAAGTATTCATTGTGTCATATTTATATAGGATTCTTACCACAATGGTTTAAAAATCTTGTTTTATAATTTGTTGTTGTTGTTGTTGTTTTTTCTACTTTTGAGAGTTCCCAATTGTTTCGGTACTAAAATAGAATAGTTCATGCTGCTTTTATATGTTATTGCAGATATATCGACCTATATATTGTTAATTTTTATATTGGTATAAATTATTTAGCTGTTTGAAAAAAGTGAGAACACAAGAAATACAAGTGAATGTTCCCAGCAAAAATACAAGGTGTCAGTTTATTTTATCAATATCGTTATTAATTTAATAATACTAATACTGTATCTGTCATTGGTCAATTTGCAGCTTATAACAGTACTTACTTTGCGTGCCACAGTAAATTGTTAACAACTAACTTATTTACAAATCATTTATTATTAGGCCTACTTAAATAGTAGGCCTATGGTTATTTTAGAAATAATATTAGATAAACTATTGAATTCTTTATTGGCAGTAAGTGGCATCAATATTGCTCTTGTTTATATTACAGTTTGCCCATATTGAAACTAGACTATACATAGGCTATTCATTATAGGCCTATATATATATATTAGGTATACATATACATGACAATATATATAGAACATAATTACAAAAATGATGACAGTTTTGGTAGACAAAGTATATAACGCCTGATTCATTTCCGCAAACTATATAATTTTTATAATGAATTTTGTTTTATGGATGCTTTTCGTTATTTATTGTTGGTTTGATTCATATTTATTGTTATAAATAGTGTTTATATTGGTTTTTTTATGTAGAAATAAACGATTTCCCGTTATCGTACTACTACTACTATGATCGGCATGCTGCATTGCAGCTGCATTTTTAAGAATGCTGTGCCGGCTTGTCAACAAAATTGCACCGCCACAACTCCCTATCACCCATGACATTTGCTAGATCATCCGCATCTTTAAGGCCAGTGTCCTTTAAGATGCGTCTCAAGAAAGTCATAGGCTGTCCACCATGCTTATTCACTCCATGAGGCTGCCAAAGTACAAGATTATGCACTGGCTGGTCCTCACGGCGAAAGCAATGTCCTGCAAAGCGGAGGCGATTTTGTTCTAGTGTCAAGCTTGGGGGAACCAATGAGATACCTCCAATGTTATATAGTGTCTCGTTGGAGATGTGTGCATTGTACTTGACACAATGTACCCGGCGTAGCATTCTTGTGAATGTGCCATCCAGAGATTTGGTGTCCTCAGCAGTTAGAGCCCAGCATGGACTCCCATAGAGGAGTACTGGAACTACTGCTGCTCTAAATAATCGGACCTTAAGTTTCCGATTAATTCTAGGTGACTTCCAAATCCTGGAAAGCCTATTCAAGGCTGCCCATGCCTTTCCCTTACGTATTCGACACGTATCGTACTGTACGTTAGAGCAGACATTAGCACCACTGGTTAACTTTAGCTACGTTAAATTATTATTAGATGTGATAGGCATGTTAGAGAATGTTAGATAAATTAAATTAGATTTAATTACTCGAAAATTCGTCAAAATATTATTTAAATGTTTTGTTTACTTTCCCACTGTTGTTATTTTCCTTGCTAGATCTAAATCCTTTACATATATTTTGAAAAAAACTCAATTCCATTTTGAAAACATCATTTATGTGCAATCCAGAATGCAGTTATTGTTGTTAAATTATTGTATCATTGAGTCCTACTAATGAAAGAATGCCTTAGTACAAATAAAAGCCAAAAGATAAAACAACATTTGTATAGTGTTTCAATAATCGTATCTACTTTATATCAACATAACTGGAGTAAAAAGAATACTGTATAACAATTAGATATAAATTTAAAACTGTCAACTAAATTAATTAAATATTAAAAGGTATATCAAAATGTCCTACGGAATGAGTTAAATGTCAAAACAGGAAATATGTTGTTAACAAACAATGTTGTATCGCGTATATTATATATAATATAACAGGTAACCTTTTATTTTCACATAGTAGGCAGCACTGCACTACATGGTACCGGTACTGGGTAGCACTTAGGCCTACATAATAATTAAATAGGTGAAATTCTAATAGATAATTAACATTCTCACGCTTTCTTTCCTGTTGCAAGGTTGTTAGAATATTTTAAGATGAAATAATTCCCTACAAATAAATAAAATATAAAACATTTTCTTTACCCCGCTGTTTATGATATAAAGTACATATAATAAAATTTGCACTATTGAAATTTTTTTTTTTTTTTTCGCCAAGAGGTTTTTTTGTACTGAGGATTCGATACTTACCGGGAAGTATTAAAACTGATAATTAATTATTAATACTAATAATTAATTATTAATACTAATAATTAATTATTAATACACACCGCATTATTCTGTATTATATTTAGTATCTTTTGTAGGTATTTTATTAGTAGATTTCAATATTTCAGATGGAAAAATATTCACAATTGTTAATTTATATTTTACAATTGAGTCAAACTGTATATGAATTGAATTATACCGTATTGGTTAATCTGTGTCGTTGTAGAATAGTGTTTGTGAGCGAGTAATTGTATTAATATTTTAGTAATGGTGCGAATTTGTTAGCTATACCACAAAATAGAAAGAAAACAAAGCAACACAAATTTTTACGTTACCTCTGCTCAATAATATTGGACGGATCCATCATGGATGTCCTTATTTATCACGCGTGTTTGTTTGTTTGTGTGTTTGTTTGTTTGTTTGTTTGTACACACAACTTCTTACACTTATGTTGATGGAATTATATGAAACTTTGATGATAGGTTCATTATCGGACCTAGTTGTGAATGCAAGGTTTTGGTTGCTAGGGACCTGTTGGTTGCCTAGCAACAGTGCAATTAATTATAGAATTACCGATCATAATCGTATAATTCACTCAATAAAAATTCTGTCGACACCCCATAGGGAGCATCTATTGGACATGCTTTCTGCAAAATATCGCTTTAATTCGTTCAGAATTGTAGAAGATACGTTTCTAACAAATAGTGTTTTTTTAACATACAATATACTATTGTGTACTTCACCCAATGTTTCGTTTTGCATTTTTAGTTATTAGGCTGCCCTGCATAGGCGCGTAATTTATTACAACAATATTGTAGCAATGGATCCGTCCATTATTGTCAGCTCTCGTCTGGCAAGCTTGTTTAACTATGAAACTTTCGAAAGAAGAGATCTGAAAGTTGAAGTGCCGTTGTATCGCCTGTGCAGTTTTTAAGTTAATGCAACTAAAGACCATTTTTATACTTCTACTACTGTAAGTCGAGAGATGAACAGTGGGATAGAGAACCTTCCAGGCGTCCCGAAACGGGGGCTATGCTGCCTCCCAAAGTTAGAAGCTGCAGAAACAGTTCCTGTGTGCCACGGAACAGAAAAAAGGGTTATATTGAAAAATATCGAGACATGAAAAATATCGAGAGTAAAAATAACGCGAGTAAAAACATCGAGTGTTGAAAAATAACGATAATATCGAGAGTTCAAAAATATCGAGAGTAAAAATATTGAGTGTTGAAAAATGTCGAGAGTAAAAATATCGAGTGTTGAAAAATATCGAGAGTAAAAATATCGAGAGTAAAAATATCGAGTGTTGAAAAATATCGAGAGTAAAAATATCGAGAGTAAAAATATCTAGGGTAAAAATATCGAGAGTAAAAATATCGAGTGTTGAAAAATATCGAGAGTAAAATATCGAGTGTTGAAAAATATCGAGAGTAAAAATATCGAGTGTTGAAAAATATCGAGAGTAAAATATCGAGTGTTGAAAAATATCGAGAGTAAAAATATCGAGAGTAAAAATATCGAGTGTTGAAAAATATCGAGAGTAAAAATATCGAGAGTAAAAATATCGAGTGTAAAACTATCGAGAGTAAAAATATCGAGAGTTTAAAAATATCGAGAGTAAAATATCGAGTGTTGAAAAATATCGAGAGTAAAAATATCGAGTGTTGAAAAATATCGAGAGTAAAATATCGAGTGTTGAAAAATATCGAGAGTAAAAATATCGAGTGTTGAAAAATATCGAGAGTAAAATATCGAGTGTTGAAAAATATCGAGAGTAAAAATATCGAGTGTTGAAAAATATCGAGAGTAAAACTATCGAGTGTTGAAAAATATCGAGTGTTGAAAAATGTCGAGTATAAATATCGAGAGTAAAAAAATCGAGTGTTGAAAAATATTGAGAGTAAAACTATCGAGTGTTGAAAAATATCGAGAGTAAAAATATCGAGTGTTGAAAAATATCGAGTGTTGAAAAATATCGAGTGTTGAAAAATATCGAGAGTAAAAATATCGAGTGTTGAAAAATATTGAGAGTAAAAATATCGTTAGTAACAATTTTTTTAAATAAGGGTTGTATTATAATTTTTTTTCCTAAAAATGTTCTAGAACAAAAAAAAAGTGTTCTAGAACAAAACTATTTATCAACATTTGGTAGCTTACACGTGTTCTATAACATTTATAAAAAGAAGTAGAAAATACTAGCTATTTAAAAAAATTAAAAATGTGTTCTAGAACAAAAAATGTGTTCTAGAACAAAATATTTATTTTAATTTATAGCTAGCACTTCTTCTATAATATTTATTTAAAAAATAGCAAAAACTAGCTAGTATAATAAATCTGGTAAATCAAGTATCTGAGTATCAAGTATCAAAATCTGATAACCCAAGGTGTATTAATAATGCCATTCACTTGCACCATGGAATACTAGATATAGAAGACTCTATAATTAGTATTCCATGCTTGCATTTGCACTGTTGTAATCCGTGCACTGCAATATTCTTCCATAATTCTAAATAAAATGCTCAAGCAAAATGCAATATTTTTACACTCGATATATTTTTCAACACTCATTATTTTTCAACACTCTATATTTTTACTCTCGATATTTTTACTTTCGATATTTTTCAACACTCGATATTTTCACTCTCGATATTTTTACTCTCGATATTTTTCAACACTCGATATTTTTCAACACTCGATATTTGTACTCTCGATATTTTTCAACACTCGATATTTTTCAACACTCGTTATTTTCGATATTTTTCATCTCGCGTTATTTTTACTCTCGATATTTTTTAATCACGTTCATTTTAAACACTCGTTATTTTTACTCTCGATATTTTTACTCTCGTCATTTCAACTCTCAATATTTTTCTCTCGTTATTTTTACTCTCGATATTTTTACTCTCGTCATTTCAACTCTCGATATTTTTTAAGTCTCGATATTTTTCACCATTACCGAAAAAAAGGCCCCCTGGACTGACCACAGAATTAGGTGTCTGAAAGGTCCTCTCTAAGGCGCAGAATGAGGTCCACCTGCTCGGACACACTACGACAGCCAAGGATGGATGATGCAGTTAAGACTGCATCACATGCCCTTAATATGCACTATTCTGTTTATCTGAAGTAGCCATTACGTCATTAAAATACCTGAGTGTTTGAATCTAAGAATATACCTGTATTATCTATACTATAAATCTAAGAGAAGCCCGCAAGAAATGAAAGTAAATATGTTGGTGTCAGTTCAGAAGTAAAACCTAACACTTTATGGATCTTTTCATGGAATCTCGTTGATCTCGATTGCTGCAAAGTTATATAATATAATTATATTGAATCACAACATGGATACTGCCTGTTGAGAGACTGTTACGTGCGAACCAGAACGACTTCCGTAAAAGTTTCTATGGTGCCCATTCTGGGATAGAAGGATAATTGAAGAGTTTGTCAACAATGGAAGACAGACATCTGGTTGTTATCTTTGTTGACTTCTTTTAGAGTAAAAATATCTAGTGTGGAAAAATATCGAGTATAAATATCGAGAGTAAAAATATCGAGAGTAAAAATATCGAGAGTAAAAATATCGAGAGCAAAAATATCGAGTGTTGAAAAATATCGAGTATAAATATCGAGAGTAAAAATATCGAGAGTAAAAATATCGAGAGTAAAAATATCGAGAGTAAAAATATCGAGTATTGAAAAATATCGAGAGTAAAAATATCGAGAGTAAAAATATCGAGAGTAAAAATATCGAGAGTAAAAATATCGAGTATTGAAAAATATCGAGAGTAAAAATATCTAGTGTTGAAATATATCGAGAGTAAAAATATCGAGTGTTCAAAAAAATCGAGAGTAAAAATATTTAATAAGGGTTGTACGATAATTCTTTCCTAAAAATGTTTAGGACATTTACCACCGCATAGGGGGCCGCAACCAGGACCTTACCCCTCACCCCACCACGGACGGATCTTCTCGCCACCAACGATCTTCCATTGGAAATCGTGGGAGTTTTCTCCACCCGATTTTTATTCGGAGGGAACTCTGCGATCGTAAATATCGGCGTTTCACCGGAAGTTGACAGTCTCATCCTCTCCTACCAGGCACTCGTCGACCTAAGACTCCCCCATACAAACTTCCCCCAACCCATCGTCTCTTTAGCATCCGTTACAACACCTACCGGTACGGATCAACTATGCTCAAACCTCCTCGATGATTTCACCGATGTATTCGACGACACTGATCGACCACTTGGCACCATGGCCGGCGAACCGATGCACATCGAGTTGAGGGATGGCGCCACACCATTCCTCAATTGAGCAGGTCACTGAACCCACAGACTGGGCCCATCCACTCACCTTCGCGTGTAAACCCAATGGGAAACTACGGGTTTGCATCAACCTTCGCAACCTGAACGATCAGGTTAAGTGGCTGTATTACCCCACCCCCAGTTCGCGGGTGGTGGTTATGGGAATATCTATGACGGCAAAGATATTCTTGGTGTTTAACGCCGCTGCCGGCTATTGGCAGGTCCCCCTCGACCCAGCATCCCAACTCCTCACCAAATTTGTGACACCCTGGGGACGTTACAAGTATAAGAGGAGTGTGATGGGACTCATATCGAGCGGGGATGAGTTCAATCGCCGGGGTAACGATGTGTTGCATGGACTCCCGGGCATGGTGAAAGTCGTTGATGACGTCCTTCTCTTTAGCGACAATATCGACGACCATATCACCAGTGTCCGGCAGTTCCTCCAATGCTGCCACACTGCTGGAGTCTCCCTTAAGCCCGACAAGATTCAGCTCGCCCAACCCGAGGTAAAGTTCGCGGGCTACCTTGTTGGGCCAGACAGGATCCGTGTGGACCCGGCTAAGGTTTGTGCCCTAGCGGGGTTCCCTCGACCAACCAACATCACAGACTTATGTAGCTTTGTTGGGTTGGTTGAGCAACTCGCCCCATTCTCAATGGACATCGGAGCCACTATGTCCCCCCTCCGCCCCCTCCTCCGTTCCAGAAGTCCATACACATGGAATTCAGACCATGAGGCGGCGTTCGAGGTGACCAAATGAGCACCCCACCCATCCTCGCTTCTTTCGAACCCGATTTCGACATGAAGCTCGAGATGGATGCATCGCGGAAGAATTGGTTGGGATACATGCTCCTCCAGTGGCACGGGGCCGACTGGAGGCTGGTAGAGTGCGGCTCTCGGTTTATTTCAGAAACCGAGCGATGGTGGAGCTGGAGCTCCTTGCCGTCGCATGGGCCGCCCACAAGTGCCGCCTCTACCTCATGGGCCGCCCACAAGTGCCGCCTCTACCTCATGGGCCTCCCACATTTCATGCTGATGGTAGACCACTAGCCACTGGTATCCAATCCATCCTCGACCGCCAGACGCTGGATGCCAATGATAACTCGCGGATCCAGCGACTCAAGTCAAAACTCTCCTCCTTCGTGTTTACCACCATCTGGAGGCAGGGGGATGATCACTAGATTCCTGATGCCCTATCCTGTTCGCTGGTTGATGACCCATCCTGTGATGACCTCGTCGACGACGGAGACATAGGCCACTATCTGTGTGTGGTTGCATCACAGGTGGCCGCAACGATTATGAAGGATAAACTCGATCTGGATGGTAACCACCCCGATCTCCTCCTCCAATCATTGGCTGCAACAGCTCGGACCGATTCCAGTTATGTCGATCTCCTCAACGCTGTTGGCTCTGGATTCCCATCAGCATCATACCAACTCCCGGGCGTCCAACCCTACTGGTCCCTACATGATGGACTCTCATCCTACCACAACCTCGTCCTCTACGGACAATGGATTGTCGTCCTGTGGGCCTGTGGGAGTGTATTTTTTTTGTCTAGCATATGAAAGCGCGAAAAATCGATTACAATATTTTTCAACACTCGATATTTATACTCTCATCAATATTTTTACTCTCGATATTTTTACTCTAGATATTTTTCAACACTCGATATTCTTACTCTAGATATTTTTAAACACTCGATATTTTTACTCTCGATGTTTTTTCAACTCTCTATATTTTTACTCTCGATATTTTGTGAACATCGCGATCGATATTTTTGATTATGTATATGTTTTTCAACACTTTTTCACACATGTTAAATAATCTCATATTCTGGAATATTATTTATTTGACTATATAGTAAATATTTACGTAATCCTTACTTTTATCAATGGGGGAAAAAAGATTTCTCACGATTTTGGGGGCTCTTCTTGCGAAAGAGTTACATTTTAAGAATATAATAGGTTTTTAATATTTCATTTTTTACAAATTAGAGCTTTGTTAAAAATTTTAGAAATTATTTACGATTGGTTTTAGTGGTTTGAGACTTAGAATAGTTAAATGAATATGAAAATTAGTGTCAGGACAGTCTACAGAACTAGTGCTCAAACAGCCAGAATGGATGGGTACTTTCGACGCATTAAAAAATCAATCTCCAGGGGGGAAATAGAAGCTAATAACAGCTAATTATATACTCTCAAAAATAAAACTGTAACCTGTTCTATTTCCCTAATAGTTGAGTCAATCTAGCAAAAAACCCATAAGTATTTCGCAATCAATCAGAACCACACATTTTCGATTCTATATTACCTCATTAATGACCAAAATTATAAAACATTGAAAGTCCTCAGCAAGTCTCTGATCGGATGAGCATAAGCTCAAAGGATGGTATGCTTGAGCATGTGGACGACTTCTGTTACCTGGGATCATGGATCCGGAAGTCAGGTGAGGACCTTCGAATACGTAAGGGAAAGGCATGGGCAGCCTTGAATAGGCTTTCCAGGATTTGGAAGTCACCGAGAATTAATCGGAAACTTAAGGTCCGATTATTTAGAGCAGTATTAGTTCCAGTACTCCTCTATGGGAGTCCATGCTGGGCTCTAACTGCTGAGGACACCAAATCTCTGGATGGCACATTTACAAGAATGCTACGCCGGGTTCATTGTGTCAAGTACAATGCACACGTTTCCAACCAGACACTATATAACATTGGAGGTGTCTCATTGGTTCCCCCAAGCTTGACACTAGAACAAAATCGCCTCCGCTTTGCAGGACATTGCTTTCGCCGTGAGGACCAGCCAGTGCATAATCTTGTACTTTGGCAGCCTCGTGGAGTGAATAAGCATGGTGGACAGCCCATGACTTTCTTGAGACGCATCTTAAAGGACACTGGCCTTGAAGATGCCGATGATCTAGCAAATGTCATGGGTGATAGGGAGTTGTGGCGGCGCAATTTTGTCGACAAGCCGGCACAGCATTCTTAAAAATGCAGCTGCAATGCAGCATGCCGATACTAGTAGTAATGACCAAAAAAAGTCTATTCATGGAAATTCTGCGTAAATTTGCATAACACAAGCCAAACAAAAGGAACAGTAGGGAAAAGTAAGTAGCAAATTGGTGATGTTCCAGAATGATTTAATTAATTTCACAATAAGCTGTGATTCAATGGGAAATTAGTAATATTTACACTGGCGTGTTACACATTAATTGATAATCTCGGAAACTAGAAGTCGCATCTAACTTTTAAATATATGAAAAACTTCACGATATATTAAGGTAACCGTTGTCAAAAAAATTATACAATTCAACTGCAAGGAAATTTCATAATTTCCATTATGGCCTATTGCATTATATTTAACAATTCTATTATAGACCAATACACAAGGAGAGGATAATAATCTTATAAAATAATCATCATAATAATCATAAATCTAAATATATACGAGAAGTAAGTTCATTAGGGAAACGTTTAAGTCCGGGGTCGGATTGAGTTAGATTCCTAGAGGAATTCCGGCACCATCGTCAACCCCAATGCTGCGCCATTTGGTGCGAGAGGATCTGAAGCAGGCGCACGTAGCTCTTAGGACGCCGAATGACAGACGTGCCCTCACCCAACCCATGACACAGCTGTAGGGCTTCATCCATTTCGTTGACAGCCTGTCAGCCAGTCTCTTCAGTGTCATGGATTACTCTGGGCCGAGAACACCATCCACCGACACCACGAGCGGGGTAAAATCTGATTGGCGAAGGGTGCAGGCGTCATGATATTTAGACTTTTTCTGAGTCTCCGCGTCAATTAGTATGGATGATATGGAGCGAGCCACATACGAAGGGGCGTCAGGGTCAACGACCCGGACATCAAATAACGCCCTTCTCTGTGGCTGCCAGTAACCTCTCACTGAAAGATCAGCCCGCAGACCCACCACACCATTCTTCTCATTTGCCTCCCGGATCACTGGCTCCCTCATGATGCAAGACTCTGGGAATGCCAAACCGAACAGGTCCCCCTGGGTGTCCCTAACCTCGTTATGGCGTAGAGTCACCAAGCCCCCCTTTTTGCAGTCGAGTGCATGTGTTAATGAAAACGCATCGCCGCATCCGTCACACCTTGCGGGCGCTCCCACTAGAGGGCGTCCATACCGGAGGGACAAACCATCTCTGAATTCGTTGGCAGACAAATCAAAGTGGTTGCGTGCAACTGGGGCAACCGTAAGCCAGCCTGATGTGCGTTCCGAAGCAGCCCGTTGGATTGTTCTGATCCTTTCTGGCGTAAAACTGTGCATCAAATTATCATGTACTTCTTCTGATTTTGCATGCTTCCATAGCCGGAGGTTGTGTTGGGCTGTCATAATTTCCATTAATGTTAGTGAAGATTTTTCACATAATTAAATTGTGATTGCTCTATTGATTTTAGGTGTAATTTATTTATTTGGGTTATTTATTTGTTTTTGTTTGAAAAACACAATAGTTTATCATATAACAAATAAATTTTTTGGGGATACAGGTTTTTTGAGGTCGACAAATTCGATGGTCGAGGTTACATCCACCCGTTTAGTATAGAAGTTGTGTAAATAAGGTCCTTATGTTGTACCAGCAAAATTGGTATTGAAATGGTTAAATTATTAGACAAATTTCCGTTGCTCTGGAAACTAAATTGGTAACTATGTAGAAGTGCATATACTTCTGTCAATCGATAATCATTAGAGCAAAGTTTGTCTGTACCAAATTTTGAGAAAATCCCACCAGTAGACCCCCTTGTTGCTATGTAAAATCCATGCTGCTAAGGAAAGAAACAGGAAATTGAAGGTGATCCGTATAATATATTTTTATAGAATTTTTTGGGGTTATTAACAAGGTAATGTGGAATAAAAAAAATTGGTTTGGAGGAATTGCGAATTTGTTATGGGTTGACCCCCTTTTTCGGCTAGATTGACTCCCCTTTAAATTGCGCAATAATTTTTATTGTTCGTTTAAATCCTTTTTTTGTCCTTTTTTTTTATTTTTTATGTCCTCCAAAAATCTAATGTTAGGTTCCATGCTACCGGTTTCTCTACTGCTGTTCTCTCAGGCTATCAGTACCGGTATTAGTATATATAGCACTATTTTGCTGTATTGTATGTACAGATGTAGGTATAAAGCAGGCATTTCTGTATTTTAGTACCGGTACCGGCACCGGTACTGCTGTAGGCCTACTGTGTAGCCTACCATTTAAATACGGTACTGGTAGGCCTACCGGCTGACCGGTTGTTTTGGTTGGAAAATCCCGCCTCATCTGTAACCTGCTCATTTGCCTGATTTGGTAAAGTGACCGTTTATTGTTTTGGTTAGAAAGGCCCGCCTCTCTAACCTGCTCCTTTCCTTCATTTTGTAAAGTGACTGTTTATTGTTTTGGTTAGAAAATCCCGCCTCTGTAACCTACCCCTTTCCCTCAATTAATTAAGTGATCGTTTATTGTTTTGGTTAGGAAATCCCGCCTCTGTAACCTGCTCCTTTCTCTCAATTGGTAATGTTATCGTTTATTGTTTTGGTTAGAAAATCCCGTCTCTGTAACCTGCTCCTTTCCCTGATTTGGTAAAGTGACTGTTTATTGTTTTGGTTAGAAAATCCCGTCTCTGTAATCTGCTCCTTTCCCTCAATTAGTTAAATGATCGTTTATTGTTTTGGTTAGAAAATCCCGCCTCTGTAACCTGCTCCTTTCCCTGATTTGGTAAAGTGACTGTTTATTGTTTTGGTTAGAAAATCCGGCCTTAACCTGCTCCTTTCCATCAATTGGTAATTGTTTTTGGCAATAAAATGAGTGTTTTGCTACGTCATGTGGTAATCGATTATCGACAACAACCACAAACTATTAAATTTAGTCTTTTACCACAGGCGCATATGGAATTCTATCTCATAGTCTATAAATCATTGAATTTTGAATGTTTTGGCACAGGCATAGTGAAACCAACTGTCCGACAGACCAGAAATCAACAAATTTTGAATGTTTTGGCATAGGCATGTTGAAATCAACTGTCTGACAGTCCAGAAACCAGCAGTCTGACAGTTTGAAGAAATACATACATAAAAAGTCATTAAAAGGACAATAAAAGTCATTAAAAGGACAACAAAAGTCATGCACAATTCGTAAAAAAAGAAGGACAAAAAAAGTCAAATAAAAGGACATAAAAAATCACTGCCTTTGAGACGAAATATGAAATCGAAATATTATTGATTAGATAGATATCAACCCATCAGCTGATGCGTAGGTGAATAGGCAGAGGATATGGCCCTAACCTTTGTTGATTTGTATGTAGACTGACTGATGCTGTACTGCTGTTGCTGTTTTGATGTACTGGTACTGTAATATACCCACTGCAACACTGTAATATGTTATACTGCTGTACTCTGGTACTGTAATATAATACTTTAATATAATACCGTTATATTCGTCTACACGGTACAGTCACGTTTCGGGTAACGGTAGGCCTACCTACAAATGCAATACAAAAATTTTATTAATTTACGAGATTGCACAGTAAATTTCTTGAGGCTATGGAGGATTGTATTACAGTATTATGGGTATATTTGTTTATTATTGCAGTACTGCGGTATTGCGGTTAGGGTTCCTGGGTTCAGGCGTTAACCTTAATTAAAACATGTACGGTAACCCTAACTGCTAACCTTAAGTCCTGAAGTCATATAAAAATCTAAGAAATTTATTGAATTTGTAGGTACGGTACCCCAATCGCGACATTCCCGTCTACACAGCTGTAAATATTACTTATTATCTGATTTTCCATCAATAAATATAAATTTCCAATAGAATGCCAAACACGAGTTTATCGAACGTCCAGGACAGGCAGAGACGAACCCACAGTGGAAATACCGCGATATTATTCGACGATATTCACTCGCTCACCGCGAGCGGAGCCACGGATAATTCCGACGAACTACTGGTGGATAACCGGTCCTACCTGCAGACTCCAGACCATGTGTATCTAAGCACAGTATGCTGCTCCACCTCCATACTAATGGTGACCACTCTACTCACACTGGCTAGTGTAATAGGCGCACTCTACCTATCTCCTTTCCAAAATAACATTGTAATTGTTGAGGGATTCGACGTGAATTTATTCACGCTGGAAGTCGTCTTTCTCTGCTACCTGGGATGGGACTGGGATGTTTCTAACACTCACAAAAGTCTTAGGGAACAAGGTTATTTGCGGTTCGTAAAGGATATATCTCGATTGCGGTGCATCCCATTTAGGATGTTCTCATTCTATTCTGCGATATCTCTTCTCGTGTCCGTGCTGTTGTGCCACACCTTCCAGCCTGCTCTCATCCCCCCTGACCGGGTATGGATCAGGGATTCGGTTTCTGTCCTTCTTCTGCTACTTGGCTACGCTTTATCGAGTCTGCATGTCGGGATGTACCTGCGGCGAGTTATGCAGTTCAACCATTCGGCTCGACTGCCCGACATTCTGCAGGAGGAGTTGGAGCAGTCGATGGCGGTTCAGTACCAGAGCGCTAGTCGATTGCGGGGCGATGTGTTGGAGAAGCAGGCCGATGTCATCGACTATTTGTTGGAGAAGATCAATGTTTTGACTCTGAGGTTGGAGCGCTTGGATCGGGAGCAGGCCGCTGCTGGTCCGTGCAGTGCTCAGTGCAGCGCTCAGTCGAACAGGGCCGGTCTTCTCGGCTGAGGGACAGACCCTAAACAGGCGACATGCTTTCTATGATCGCAGACCTTCTCTACTTATTTGACAGTGAATGAGAACTCAGACCGACATGTTTGTACATCATACCACTTCCGGTAGGCCTATGCTAGTAATCGTTGTATTGGCGGTCAGTTGTGTTTTGAATTTGAACGCGAACTTATTGCAGACATATTTTGTCGGTTAACAACTAAACAGAGTACAATCATCTACAGTTGAGTACCGTATACTTTTAGTGCAGTTTAAATCCATTCCGATATAATTTATTACTTTTCTACATGTATGTATCTACTACACAACGCGATACCCCTTGCACTAATCAGTCAGCGACATGTTACAACTTTGTTTGGTCTTTTATAGATTGTTTTATCATCACCTCAAATGGGTATTTCTCAGACTAAATTAGGAAGTGGGGTGGTTTCGATAAACGTTTCAGAAATTTGTTTTCAATTGCATCTAGAGCTGAATTTAATGGGGGATTTAAAATCTAAAAACGGCTTAGAGAAAGCTTAGAGGGTTAGAGGCTCAAGGTAATTTCATAAACTTCAATAAATATCGAGCAGTTTTCTTGATTTAATAATATCATTGCCAATTATCAGAAATAAAAAAAAAACGAAAATATAAAAAGTGGCCGAAAAATATTATGAAAATAAACATGCTGGTTCCAAAAAATGTGGTATCGAAAAATAAAAATGGAAAATAACGGAGGAGTAGACTTTTTAGTAAAATTTTAAATCTGACGCAGGCCGCTAGGGGGCGCCAAAAAAATTGTCAAATTGTTATCTACTTTTTAGATGATTATCTTTTCGATGGTGTATCGTTTTTTATGCTTTTTTCAACCACATTGGAGATATAAACAAATTTTAAAAACCGTAGGAGAGGGGGCGGGTGGAGTTACATAAAAAAAAGTAAAAAAAGTCTCAAATGTTTTCTAAATATTTTGCCGAAGTGGCTAATTGTTTACTTTAACGTCTACAGTAACCAAATATAGACGCACATATATATGAAGTCATAACCACCAATGTACAATTATCTCAAAATAGGAAATTTTGATGAGTGCCGGTTGTAACTGAGCAAACAGACTATATGCATACCGGTACGCATAATTATAAACACCAAATGGAATTAATTAATTTCGTATCCATGTAAATTATTTTTTTTGGTAATTATCCTTGAAATATAAATCATTTATTTTCATAATATAATCCTGTAGAATTTTAGTTCAACATGAAATAGTTTTGAGATTTTTTACAAAATTGAACCATTTTTTGTCAGAATTTTACTGAACTTGTCCAAAATATTGTTATAAATGTTGTCAATTACAAAGCAAAAATTATGCGAAGCAAAATATTAAAAGAAAAAGCAAAATTCTACTACCCGTGTACTTCATAATATACAAAAGCAATACGAATAAGATACTCGTGTATACTTCCTGAACATTTTTACTTATTATTCTTCAATGGGAATAGAATGATCCCGATTCCGTTCCAATATAACTCGGTCTCATGTGGCCGAAATGATAACTACCATAAAAGTGAGCCATAAGATTACGGTTACTACCATGTTTATATTCAATTACCAAATTATAGGTAAACAATCATGATTTAACATGCAGCATCATGCAACGCAGCAGCATTGAAAAGCCCATAAATTTATGTTGAAAAAAATTAAAGCGGATTAAGTTGATACTCTCCCGTAAGGTAATCTAATTCCTATTTTTCATATTTGTATATAATACTAGTAACATAAAGAGATTGATATTATTCTACATTAAGTTACATTTAAGTTGCATTAATTTATTTAAATTTCCCTCTCATTTTGTTATGTTTATTTTGTTATTTTGGAGTTATTTAATTACAAATTTAATGTTTAATATAAATGTTAAGTCATTTCTTATACATTAAGTAGTTTTGGTTTATTTAATTAAGATTGTCTCACTAAGGGAAATATATTAATCTGAAATAAAGATTATAGTTTCAAATAATTATGGCGGTGAGGAGATAGTTTTCTCAATGGGCGCCCTTATTAACTAAGATTGATAAATACTGTGGGGGTCAATGTCAATGATTTTCGTCTTAAACAAAAGTACCCCAAATAAGTGGACAACACTCTTAAATTACTCTAGTAAGGGTACCATTTCTATATTTGCAACTACTGGTGGTCGGGTCAATTGAGACCACTAAATTAAAACATTATTTATTAGTTGGGGGATTGACTGTGTGTGAGGACTACAGTTAGTTGTAGTTGTGAGAGTTGTTTTCAGGTAATGTGTTGTAAGTGTTTGAGGTAATCGTGTGATTTAAAATAATGCACAAAATATTATAATAAATAAACATGAACATTATCAAATGTAATGGTAGCATTATGTAAATTCAGTATGTTAGACTTATAATGAACGAGTTACATGATTATTATGTTTTTGTGGCATACTGATCGATTGAATACTTTCAGTATTGTGAGCGACGACTCCCTTGTACTTCAGGGACATGTGGGTGGTGTTTTAGTGGCTGAGGTTGGGAACGGTGCTGGTAAGGTCTAACAGTACGGATCGTATGGCCGGCATGAATAGGGCGAACGCCGGCGTGTCCATTCGTATTCATACCATCGAGGTCCAGAACTTCCCTAAAAGTATAAATATGTACAAGTTGACATTGACATAGAAGCAATCAGACTACGCAAGGTAAAGTGTAGTTTTACCAAAATATTCAAACTGATTATCACAGGAATTCTAGCTGTAATTATAGTACCAACCATCAGATTCATCTGAAATTTGATAGTAGTAACCTACGAACATTGCTTAATTAGAAATTCTACACACAGACAGACTTTTACAGTTCCCATGTCTGCCGCTTGGGGGCGAATTGTCAGAGCTCCAGTTCATCGAGCTTAGCACGGTTTAATTTTAACTTTCGTTAACAAATTATTATACAGTAACATATTTTAACAGTAACATATTTTATTTGTAATATTTTGTTTAGTAAACCAAATACAGCATAATCTCCATTAATATAAATTATTTAATTTTTCTCACTTGATTTCAACTTCTTCCCATGCCTCTTCATCCCCGGATTTGCAATCAGATGTTCTAGAATCCCCAAACCCATGTCCCATAGCTGCTCCGGCTGAATGCTGCTTCCCCATAGGTGATATGGAACTATTACTCACAGGAGAGGCAGATGCTGATCTATATCTAGGAGTTTGTTGAATAAACATTAACTTTCTTGATATATGACTTAAACATATACTCCAATGGTTTTACTACATTGGATAATAACTACGTGACAGCTATATCAAAGGAACATTGCTTAGTAATGGTGGAGTGGGTCTATTGTTATATCCAATAGCCGTTGCTGCACTTGTCAATGTGGGTCCTATTGTAAACGAATTATCAACCAAATACCTATCTCAATAAGTTCACTGTTCCCCAATCTCAAACTAATATTGGACATGCAATAATTCGTAAAAATAATGTTTATACTTAATATATTACGGAATTAAAATAACTATGTGCACCATTGTGTGAGTATTTATGTACCAATCGGCCCATAGCGAGGGAGGTTTAAATATATATTAACAAATTAATGTTGTTTGCGCTTTTAAGACCTTTGACAGTTTAACCTGCCAAATTAGGATGTCTTTTGGATGATATATAGTCTTTAGCCTATGACGAGTATTTGATACACTACATTAGCCGAAGCCAGTCTATGCGCAATCATTCACCCGTTGGATATACCCGGGAGACTGAGTTCGGAGCTTAATGATTGATGGTGTAAGCCTACTGTATTATTCGACTGATCGTAATATATAATCTCTGACAAATATTATTCAATTTCGGGAAATATTAACAGTTCCTTTAGGACGTGGCGCTCTAAATATGTAAACAGAGTTATGACTTAAACTAGACACAACGAAAAGGCTATAGATTCACGTATATGGCGCATTCTTTAGGAGATGCTTTGTTATCAGTCACAATCATACACAATGCTGCACACCAATCTGCTGACCTTCACTAATTTTAGTCACATACAAAGAGAATAACAGACAATACATGTAGGGCCTATAAAATAGCATGAGATTCACTTCAAACCACTTAACATAGGTCGCAATCGTTTATCTGTAACCGGTCTCTCTAACCTTTAGTATATCAAGAAGGTTGGGTGTCTGACTATTGATCAGTATTCCAAATATAATCTTCCATCAACAAATATAATGAATAACCGACAGCAAAAGCAGTAATGTTAAGTAAGATATGCATGATATGTTTAGTAAGCATTGCATTGATAAGGTAACTCGTTTGATAACAGATATACGTTCTATAATTAAGCCTACTAATGTAAGACTAAAGACTGAAACACGGAGGTGCCAAAAGCCGGTGTTCTTAGGCTCTGGGCAAAAACATAACACTGAATTCCTGAGTTTCTGTATCCACCTCCAACACAGAGACAAAAAACGCTCTGATTGGTCGACCGAACAACGAGAGAACAAAGAAACAAAGAAATGTCGACGTGGCAATATCAGCTGTTAGCCGTCGTCATGGTAGCGACACTGTTTTCAAGAGTATCGAGCTTATTGCGTCCCGAAATTGCGGATTATGTCCTCTAAAGTACAAATACAGAAGAAATGGCTTTTATGTCCTCTAAAACACCAGTACAGTAAGGACACGGCCTTTTTATGCCCAGTAAACCAACTACAGAGTACTTTACGGGGAAAATAACCGGCTAATTACGCAAAAGCTTTTACACCGCTCCCAGAAAATGGGATTTAAGTCTATAAAATATAACAAATCACAGTTTCTAAAATATAAAGATACTCTAAACAGTTAGTCTTTCTTACGCAGACGGCGTTTACGCAGTTTTTTGAGGCTAGCAAGAGTCCTTCTCTCTCTGGGGCGAGCCACTTTACTAGGAGGGCTATAAATCCTGGGTGAAGGGTGCAATATGATTGCATCAGAAGGTGTAGGACTATGGTCGGGGTATCCGCCGTTTCGATATGCTTCTCCTCGAGCTGATTTTCCTCCGCTCGTAGCTGGATACGTCCATCCAAAACTCTCGCAGAGAATGGGGTTGTCTAAGTTCGATATCTTCTTAGAGATTCTGGATTTCACAATCGAACTGAGATAAAGACAATTCGTTTATCGCTTGGACTTGCTGTTACAACTTACGTTTATCTGAACAAACGCAGGTTTCCTTTCTGATCTTTGTAGAATAGCGTTTAACTCGTTTGGTACAACGCTCTCCGCCACTTTGGTGACAGGTTATATCGTGTTAAGCCGGGACGATGGTAAGGGTTAAACGGCGATATTAAATGTCCGCGTCCCAATCCGGCTAGGTAGAATGGGCTAATATCTAGGAAGCCCACAACTAGGGTGCCACCGACTAATTGTTCAGGTAACCCTAGATCTTTGAGCAGTGAGTACAGCTCGGGAGGATCCGTCATACTAATAGGATCAAGAGTCTGAAGTCTCACTAGGGAATGAGGAGTTCTGATCGAGTATTCCGAAACTCTGATCATTGGTTTATTTAAGGATCGTCTGAGTCGAACGAGCGTAGGTGATACATCGAACAAGTTTCGCTCGAAACTCCCGTAAGTATAGCGAGTAAAACCGTGTTTAAAGCAACGTCTCCGCGGATGTTTATGTCTTTCCGTTTGTTGGTTGGGTCTTGGGCATTCATCGCAATAATACCAAAAACGCACGTCTTGTAGGGGAAACGCGAGTGATCTTTCTCCAGCTTACAATATTCCTCCATCCGTTCGAAGCTATCCGGTACAACAGGTAGCGATCGATCGGCGGTAAGATACATCATAGTGGAATAGAGCCGTTTGAGTCCTACCATGCGGTCATGATGTATACCTTTAGGATATCGAGTTTCTAGATTCTGTTGACTGGTAATATCGAGATAGGTTTCTCTCAAGAATTCCAGGTATTTGGTGAAGTCGCTGCATTTATCCGGCTCTTCGACATCTGCACTTTCGAGTCGGTTTCGAATAGAATTTTCGTGTTCGAGTCTCAGTTTATCGTTCCGCTTCCGCTGGGTATGATATTTAAATAAACCATTTCCCTTTGGTGTCTATATCGTTCGTATCGTGTAGGTCGATAAGATGATCCAGATAAGAAGAGTCCATATACGTACCATTACGATGCTTATAGCGAGCGGTGAATTTTCTACAGTCTAACCCACGCGCAAGTTGCTCCCGGGACATTGGCGGTTAGATATAACGACCATCGTCCTCCGTAGTAGTTGGACCAGCGTCGCCGCGTATCAAGCTATCAACAAACGCTTGTAAAGGTAGAGTATATCGTTCCCTGATACCAAGATCATCTTCTATCAACTCAATCATATCTGCTATATAAGTTTATCCATATTATAATGAGTTTATATTTAGGCGAGCGGGCGTCGCTGCCTACCCCTCTCTGCCCCCGGACAGTGCGAGATCCTCAGCGCTGGTGTACTTTCGCCGATGTGCCTATCGCCAACGTCGTAGCTGCACAACGACTACAACAACCAGCACAAGTCACTCCACCGTCCGTCCCAAAGGCTTAGATATACTTCAGGTTCTTACTGGAGAGTTAGGGTTACTTTCACAATTGCGACTCGCTACTGTAAACACACCTTAGTAGTAACATTCACCTACAAACGCACAAATTCCACGTAACAGTCACAAATGGTACACATTCTATCACACATTCGGGTCATTTGTCCGTTAATCAAGTGCCTTCCAGAATGTCACGTTGTTATTATGTATCCTTGGATACTAGCGGTGTGCTATTTATTCCGTATGCTATTCAATACGCAAGCCCTTTATTGTTCTTTTAACTCACTTCTAATTCTAGCGTGGTTGTTGCCATGGTGACATTATGGAAAGCTAGCGGTAGAATTAGGGTAATTCTCATGCATACAGATCTGGGATGCTATTTAATAGTAATTCTTTAATTGTCAATATCCTCTCTATATATGATTTTATGAATTTTATCGGCTATTGACTATACATTGGAGATTCTCACACACAAATACACTTAATATAGTGAATCTCCGCTCCCATGATCTATTAATTAATGGAATTTTGGGAATGTTATAAATTGCATAAAATTGCAATTTATTAAATTCATTAAAGTATGAATTTAAATTTATTCCCTGAAATTTTATTATTTGATAGTTAAATTGACACAATTTGATTCCAGAGCAGGTCTGGGGACATAGGATCCTTAATTCTATGAAAATTGTCTTTTAAGAGTATCGGTAAGTGCTACGATATCTTAATCGACTAGAATTGTTAAAGGATCTGAATTTTACAGATTTTGATTTATAGATTTGTAAATATTAAATAATTAATATTTGAGATGGGCACCAATTTATTCCAGAACTTGTCTGGGGACGTTAACCACTGATTCTAGAATTTTGTCTTTCAAGTATATCGGTGGGTGCCGCGATATCTTAATCGACTAGAATTGCAGATGGTCAAAGGGTTTAACAGATTTATTTTGCGTTTTACGCTACTGTTAAAGGGACATCACGCTACTATATGTATTATTTAATATACGGTATGAGAGCAATATCGCACGAAGCAATGTCAGTGTGAAGAGGCAAGTCGTTTCCAAGGTCTACCCAGAGCTTGGTTTAGCCGAGACACGAGGATCTGAACTTTGCATTCCTAATACTCTGCTTACCAATAATACTTAAATATAGTAGTGGCTTTATTGTACTTTAATAAGTACGGACATTTCATCTTACTGTAGTTACGTATTTATAATATAACACGGACAGTAAGGAAAGAGAAAAATACTTGTTTCTCACCGTCACACTAAATATAATATAAGTAATTACGTACGCAATAAACACGAATATATTGCACTATTCTACTAAATAATCGCAAAATAATATTCTACTAAATTAAATAAAACGATTATAATAAAATTACATAGTAATACATACAGAAATATAAAAATAATAAAATAATATAAAATAATAGAGTCACACACCCACTCCATATGTTGTTACGTTATGGAGTCCCTAGATGTTTGAAGGATTAGGGAGGTGGTCGTGGGAAGAGAATCTTGCCTTCCACAGTTTCCGGAGAGTCCTCCATTCCCTTCCGGTAAACACAAACGACCGACTGGGTGATTGAGTCGCTGCATCCCGAATACAATTCCAGGTTTCCTCTTCGTCCTGGAATAGTGACGATAGAAACATCGCTCTAGGTACACGACGGCCTTACAAAGCCGATTCCAGGAGCTATAGTGGTCCGTCGCTCCCTGCAGGAGAGGTGAGAGTCCCTGCGAGACGTCTGATGTTCCAGAGCTCCAATCGCTCTCTCTGATCTTCATGAAGGATCCACTCGCGGTGGGGAGGTCCAGATCCACGGCGTCGTCCCTGGCAATATGTAATACCGACAGATCTATCCCGGGTTCAAATAACTCCGATCCACCCGTCCGGGTTTTAGGTTTGACTTTCTCCGCTCCCTTGGCTGGTCTAATCTCAGTCGGAGTAAGATGGGGAGGCCATTCATCCTCCTTACTCAGGAAGTCGGGTTCACCTAACCGGTCTGTAGTATCTGTCAGTTCTTGAGGAGTTGCTCCTCTGGAAGCGATGTCAGTTGGATTAAACTTCTTGGGGCAATATCTCCATTGATCTACATTGGAGCTAATATCGCCATTATCTGAGGAGTATGGTGTTCCCTCAGTTGGGTCGTCTCCCTCATTAGTATCATCTTCCCATTCACTCACCTGGCAGACGCGATCTTGAAGCAGTCTTTCTCTGAGCGTTCTTCGGGAAGGTCCAGTAAGGTACCAACCTACTCTAGTTCTTACCGCATAGGTCTGAAGTGGTTGCGGTTGAGCAGGTCGTTTCTCCAATGTCTCCAGCGCCTCATGCGCGTTTTGACCGATTAATATTTGTACTCCAGGATAATCGGTGTCGAATCTAGGAATGTTAAGTTGTTGGGCATGATCATCTTCGTCCCAATTATAAGGTTCCACTTGGGTGGTAGCGAAGTTCTTTATTGCCACCATCTTGACTGACCTTATACTGTGTTCTCCTAGTTTATCCTGTGGAGTGGACAACTCACTTATATAATAGTCGGCAGCCACAGCAGATTTCCAAACCTGCATGATCCCTGACATGTTTAGCTTGGTTCGGAACTTGGGTTGTCCAGCAAAGATGTCTTCGGCTAGTTCTTTATCGATGAATGTTCCTGTGCTGCCGGAGTCCAGGAGGGCGTTCACTATATAGCTCTTCTGAGGTCCGTGGACCCGTAACTGGACTACAGGAAATTCTCGGATTCCTACATTTGAAGTTGGCGCTTTCCAAGATTGTTGTTGATCTGAAGTAGTTAGGGTGAGGTCGCTGTCTGTGTCTTTCTCATACATGAGTGCTCGATACACTGCGGTGGTGTTTATTAAGTAACAGGATTCGTTTTGGTCGGAGAATTCGTCCGTATAGAATCCTTCCATCTCAGAACTTTGGTCAGTGTCGTTCACATCACTGAATTGGACATGTAGTTGTTCGGACTCACTTACCTGACTCGGGCTGCTTCGTTCGAATTCAGTGTGCAACAAGATATGATGTTTTGCACTGCACTTTGCACACCTTGCGTCGGAGTAACAGGTTCGCCGTTGGTGTCCTCATCTGAGGCAATTATAACACAACCGCTTATCCCACATGACTTCCCGTCTCTCTTTTAATGATTTCTTTAAGAATTCATCGCACATATTCAAGCGGTGGGGCCCGTCGCACAGCACACATTTGGGTTTGATGTTACTTACTTTAACCTGTGCTGTGTGGTGCACACTTGTTCTTTCCTCGGGCTTTCTTACATGAATTCTCTTGGGAGACGTAGGAGGGGTTTTTCTTACCGGTTCTCTTCTGTCATTGGTTCGAGACTTGAATTTACTTACCTGATCTTTAGGCATTTTATTTACGTAATAAGATCTATCAGTGTCTTTCCCGCTATCTTCTCCTTGAGAAGTCTGGCTTTCGCCGTCATCTGTATAACACACTGGTGTTACCTTTCTCCTAGAGACGGGTTTTTCACTTACCTTGTTTTCCGATGTCTTCTCTCTGGACAGTTTCAGGAGCTGTAATTTCACTTCTCCATCTAGGAATGACATGAGATCAGCCATGGTAGGGTCTCGTCGTTGTTGTTCCATCATATATAACACTTTCTTATCCCAGCGTGTACCTACTCCACCCTTCGGTAAAGTAGAAGCCATTGCTCTAATAACCATAGCACTCTGATACTCATGAGACTTACCTAGCCAATCTAATTGTCTGCAGATCTCCTGGATCTCATCGGAAAACTCTATAATCCCGCTGCTAACAAACTTTCGGGGCGCTACTAACTTTGCATACAAATACCCAGCTATGTTATTCCTATTACCATACCTGATGTTTAGTGTATCCCAAACTTGTCTTAATCCGCCTGGATGTCCAATAAACTTTAACGCCATTAACTTGGGAGATCCTTCCAAGCACTCGATGAGGAATCTAAGTTTCTCTCCATTAGATAGTACAGAGTTCTGTATGTTATCTTTGTAATATTCATTAAAAGGTAACCATTTCATCTCATCTCCATTGAACTTGACGATCTCTCCCACCTTTACCGCTTGCCGAGCTTCGGTTCTATCCATTTGACGCGTAAAACTTTCTTGGGCCATCGTGTTATTTAATATCGAGTTATCGGTATATAAATTTCTCGGATTATGATCCGGTCTATAGGGAATATCATTATCAACAGGTCTATAATTACCCTTAATAGGGTTCACTATCTGACTATAGGAGTTTCTACTTCGCTAGCAGTATAGATGCGTGTAGGCTCCACACCTTGCGCATGAGATACTTCAGACCTAACAGGTTGACACATTGTTACAAGGGGTGGTGGTATACCCTTTTGTAAATTTACTAATTTATCACGTTCTAGCGCGATATTTTGCTGCACTTCCTGCAACTCTAACCTACTTTCCTTTACGGTTCCCTTTAACTGTTGAACAGTCCCTTCTAACTCTCGGACCTGTTGGGAGGAGCGCATTCGATTCTCCTCCATCTTTCCGAGGAGAATGTCCATCCCCCGCCGTCTCTCGTCCACCCAATCAACCGCCGAAGCGGGATTCGCCAACGTTGTAGCGGGCGGACGAGGGACAACGGGCGACAAATCTTGAATATTTCGCTCGGAGTCCAGGGCATGAACTGTCTCATGGGCTGTTCTGCTGGGCACAGGTAGCTTGGTACTGTGCAAAGGGAATTTAGAGGTAGGTTCAGGGAGTACAGGTGTCTCTACCACCGAAAGGGTGGCTTCGGGAACAGGCCTAATTATTTCAGGCTCATCTACTATAGTAGGGAGTCTTTCTATTGTAATTATTTGGTCTGTGGGTTCTGTACTACCTAAGTTGGTGTTATTTAGTTGCCTTCTAACAGCTGGAGGCAAATCAGGCAATTTCTGACGGTGGGATGTTCTTTTACGTCTGCTTAGGTGAGATCTATTTCCTTTGCCTTCAGTATCGGTGGTATCGCCTTCCTCAGATGATGTATATCCCTGTCTTTTGGGAGTAGATCGATTCATCATCTGCATATTACTAGCTGTTAACTGTTTATTTATGCAGTCTTGATTCTCCTGAATGTATTCCAATTCTAGTTGGGTGGTTTCTTCAGATGCCTTTCGTTCTGCTTCTGCCACTGCAGCTGCTAAAGCCGCTTTTCTTTCTGCTTCTGCCACTGCAGCTGCCAAGGCCGCTGCTATTTTCTTTCTGTCTTCTATAAGTTTTTTCTTTACTTGCACTTCTTGGACTCTAGTGATGCGGAGGAGTTCATCAAATTTAGCTTGGTTCGCAGCTAACATTTCCGCATCGATTGCGTCCAGCACAAGCTTGGTTCCTTCACTATTAGGGCTAAGCCCCTCCAGCCTTCTCCTCAACTCTTCATCTCCTACAAAGCGTTGATAGTCTGACAGATAGATGTCAATAGCATCCCTCTTATGCGGTTTCTCTGCTGTCACTTCGCTTTCTTCTTGAGAAAAAGTGGCGTCGGTTGATTCTTCATAGGTTGGCCGCTCATCATAAACCTTATCCGCCATCTTCGCTCCGCGTTCGGGCGTCCGCTCAACAGTATCCGAACTACTGGAGCTATCAGGCCGTTGAGAAGTAAGTTCTTGGCTCGCGGGTTGTTGCGGTTCCGCTGCTTCTTGGTCCCGCTTGACCTGAGCTCGAGTGCCTATGATAGACCTACGATGTTGGACTAGCCTAGGGTCTGATACTACTACTTGAGGGATGATCTTTCGCACAGTAGGAGGGGACTTAGACTTTGGTCTGGGATGTTCCATACTTTGATCTTGGTCACAGATCCTTTTAAGACGCTGTCTAAGTCTAATACTCATTCTAACACCCTCTAAGAGACTATCTGACAATGTTTGTTGTGAGTCAGACATGTTTGATTGTACAGTTGAATGCCTACTGCTATATTACAGTTAAAGCAAGTCTAGTAATTCAGTATCACTGTTAGCCTAGTAATTAATTACCGATACTGCTACTCAGTGTAGCGTGATATATATATAATATTAGGATACCGGTATGCTTATAGTATATATAAGTATTATTACAGACTAGTTTATCACAGAATACCGGTAGGTAATTTTAGCACAAATATACATAAATATATAATAGGCCTATCGTGGATACCGGTATGCAGTTTACACTTATAGTATATATAAGTATAATTACAGACTAGGATTAATTACAGAATACCGGTATGATTTCAACCTAAAATTTATAGAAATAAATATAATAAGCCTATTGTAAATACCGGTATGTCAATTATTTTAGAATAATTGAATTTCTGAATTTTAAGGGTTACTTGGTTACTTTAACTTACTTTATTACCGTTATTTAAGCAGTAGTCCAACAGATATTGAGACCTAATTGTTATATGGCAGGCCTACTATTTATAAATCGTTTGAGTTGATTTATAATATATATATACCCGTTTAATGGGTTTTGTCAATGTTTGAAATAAATGTTATTATTTCTGGGGGAGTCACTACACATAAGCTGTGCGCTCTCAGTGGAGTGCTACTTGTTAGACACTAAAACAAATAATTCTAATTTACCTAAGTTACTTAATACTACAAATTACGTACAATTCTGGTTGAGATTACAATCTCTAAATAAACACAAAAATTTAATTACAAATACACAAATACGAATTTTTAGGGTAATTTTACAGGGAATCTACAAACCAGCCTAACAAAGGGTTAGAATATCTGGTTATTACAACGGAGAGGTTACTACGGTATTTGAAAATAATAAGTAGTAGTAAATATACTGCGCTGTCCAGATAGGAAAATACCACCGCCTGACGACCTATAACCGTATCGCTATAGGTACTACGTTATGTATCACGGAGTGTCCCTACCTAGAAGTTAATTACCGCGGTCTACCAGAACCAACGTGCCTATTAACCACTTTACAACACAAATACACTGCCTACACACTAATCACCTTCGGAAAGTACTGTACACTAAACCCTAAATTAGGTACAAGTACTTGTATAACAAATAATTAGTAGTTAAAAATACTTGAACAGCTAAAAGAACCACGGCATCTGCTGGAGTGACCGGTGCACAAAATCACCAGTCTTTACCTACGCCGAGCAGCCCTGATGTAGTACCGGGGTTAGTTTAAATATAACGGTATGTATAACAAACACAATTACTGTAGGAATAAACTTGGGGATATGAATGTTGCGAATAATCGCATAAACTCTGAATAATAAATATTACGCTACGCGTACAAACTACTCAAACAAAATGCAGACCAAATACTGACAGACTACTATCAAGCCTAAACAAACTACGGTATATGCAGACTCCAAAATGATTAGTTAGTATGCGTTCTAACCCAGTAGTACGACTTATTCTTTCACAGGGGGTTTACCTCACAGCACTTGAAGCCCCTACTTTCCTAACTTAGCACTTTATCGGACAGATGCTCTACACACACCGAAATTTCCTCAAACCCAACAACAGTCAGACAACTATCCAGCCTACAAATTATCTAAATAAAATTATACGCTACCCGTACAGACTACACAAACAAAGTACAGACCAAACGCTGGCGGACTCCTATCAGGCCTAAATAAACCACAGGACATGCAGACTCCAAAATGGTTAAGTAGTATGCGTTCTAACCCAGTAGTACGACTTATTCTTTAGATGGGGGTTTACCTTACAGCTATGGCTGCCCCTACTTCCTAACCATTCTTTATCGGACATACACTCTACATCTGTACATGCACTGCAATCCGTTCAGACCTAATCAACAGTTAGCCAACAGTCAAGCCTACAAATTATCTGTACAATCTGAGCAGGCTTACACGCCTTCTGCTCAATACTGGCCTACAAATAAATAAAACTTGACAGAAACAAGTAAAATCTCAATAAAAAACCAGGGCTGCAGTCCCTGATTAATTATTAAGGCCTACCGGTATATAATTATCAAAATCGAATAATACTGCTGTACCTGTACTGTAAGTACCGGTTCGGGTGATCAGGCAGTCAGGCCTACAGGTTTCCGGTCGACTGGTACTTTCGACTAGATTGCTTACACCGCAATCCAGAAGCAATATCTGTTATTGTTTGCGCTTTTAAGACCTTTGACAGTTTAACCTGCCAAATTAGGATGTCTTTTGGATGATATATAGTCTTTAGCCTATGACGAGTATTTGATACACTACATTAGCCGAAGCCAGTCTATGCGCAATCATTCACCCGTTGGATATACCCGGGAGACTGAGTTCGGAGCTTAATGATTGATGGTGTAAGCCTACTGTATTATTCGACTGATCGTAATATATAATCTCTGACAAATATTATTCAATTTCGGGAAATATTAACAGTTCCTTTAGGACGTGGCGCTCTAAATATGTAAACAGAGTTATGACTTAAACTAGACACAACGAAAAGGCTATAGATTCACGTATATGGCGCATTCTTTAGGAGATGCTTTGTTATCAGTCACAATCATACACAATGCTGCACAATGCTGCACACCAATCTGCTGACCTTCACTAATTTTAGTCACATACAAAGAGAATAACAGACAATACATGTAGGGCCTATAAAATAGCATGAGATTCACTTCAAACCACTTAACATAGGTCGCAATCGTTTATCTGTAACCGGTCTCTCTAACCTTTAGTATATCAAGAAGGTTGGGTGTCTGACTATTGATCAGTATTCCAAATATAATCTTCCATCAACAAATATAATGAATAACCGACAGCAAAAGCAGTAATGTTAAGTAAGATATGCATGATATGTTTAGTAAGCATTGCATTGATAAGGTAACTCGTTTGATAACAGATATACGTTCTATAATTAAGCCTACTAATGTAAGACTAAAGACTGAAACACGGAGGTGCCAAAAGCCGGTGTTCTTAGGCTCTGGGCAAAAACATAACACTGAATTCCTGAGTTTCTGTATCCACCTCCAACACAGAGACAAAAAACGCTCTGATTGGTCGACCGAACAACGAGAGAACAAAGAAACAAAGAAATGTCGACGTGGCAATATCAGCTGTTAGCCGTCGTCATGGTAGCGACACTGTTTTCAAGAGTATCGAGCTTATTGCGTCCCGAAATTGCGGATTATGTCCTCTAAAGTACAAATACAGAAGAAATGGCTTTTATGTCCTCTAAAACACCAGTACAGTAAGGACACGGCCTTTTTATGCCCAGTAAACCAACTACAGAGTACTTTACGGGGAAAATAACCGGCTAATTACGCAAAAGCTTTTACAAATGTTGAATACTAATACTGTGTAGTGCCGTAATTTTGTTTCTTTATGTCCACGTGACACGTGTCGGGGTTCTAAACATGTGATTAATAACTTTAATATTATAATCTGAAGGAATAATAATGAAATTATTATCCATTTATCTCAAAATTATTATAATATTGTAAAAATGTGTGTCACAAAATAATGGCTACCATCTAGAGAATCTATACATAGATGTGTAAGATTTCAGTTACAACTACAGGAATGGACTACTGTAATTACAGGAAATGTGAATTCACGAATCAGAACGCGGAATTGTGGGGCGAGCCACGAAGTGAGTGAGCCTTAGCGTAGTGGTACCATTAATCAACCTGTCGTTCTGTCGTTCTGTCGTTCTGTCGTTCTGTCGTTCTGTCGCGTCCAATTTTAAACGTTAATAACTCAGCCAATCTTTGATGAAATCTATCCAAACTTGGTACACATGTTGTTTGGCAAAAGTTTAGAAATTTTCCAAGTAGAATTTCCGTGTGGCCTTCGAGAAGCTAAGATAATAGCAGTTAATTAGTTAATTAAGTTGATTACGGTAAAAACACCATTTTCAACCTGCCTTTTAAAGGAAATTAATTGTTTTACAGTATAAGATTTAAATAATTATACTTAAAAATTATACAGATGTAATCCACATACGCCATTCTATTATAGTTTTTAATTAGTTCAAGTGATTTGCTTTATTAATTGTGTCTTTAATTGATCTAAAGTAATTAAAACGTCATAAAAAATTGATTCTCATTAAATACTGCTCATTTATTGGCTAACATGCTGGTACGATGGAAGGATGTGTGTGTAAGGCAGCTATTTGCTGGGAATGATTATTGGTCAAGTCTCTGCTGGTGTGGAGCTAGCTGGCTTGGAGTTGTGGCTGTAGACTAACCAGAGAGGAATTGTACTGTAATAGGCAACCAGTATTGCTATTCCAGCCCAGACATCATTCTTGAAATCCAACATCCCAACATCCTTCCTGTATTGACTCTACTATAAGTGTTGTATTGCTATCTCAGGTAAATGACAGATATAATAACATAAATACAATCCATGGCATGGCTGTTGTGTAGGCTTCTGAAATAGTTTATTCCACAATGTATATGTCTGGTTATTTTTTAATTGAATTTTTGCAAAGTAGTAAAATTAATGTTCTTAAAAACAATATTATTATTTTATATGTAACCTAGCAAATTAGCTACATATTTTCGCTGCAGCTTTAAGAGTGTACATTGATTTAATATTATTTCAATACCCATATTACTACATCGGCATAAGATGCGTTGGCGTTGTATTACACATCTCCACATATCACACATCTCCACATAGATGTATCAACAGTTACTCGCACAGTTTGTGACGGGATCCAGGAGGGATCCCGATTTATCCGGTGTGGTAATTTAGTCCACGCGTCCCCGCCGTGTATAAGGGTGAAATAAAGTAACTGAGTTCTGAAGTTCGGTGTATAATAATAATAGGGCATAGGATATAGATATAGATATAATGTGTACAAGGCGGGATACGGTAACTAAAGTCCCGTGATCCCCTAACTAAACTAAAGTACAATACCAACCTACGCTAGCACTGCTGCACTGAGATAACTGAATCACTGATTAATAGGTTATTGGTTATATTGCACGGTGGCCTTATTGCTACTCAATCGATGCCTTGCCCCCCTCTGATTGGTTGTTACCCTTGTTGGCGCCCCGTGGAGTGTTCCCGTTCACTCCACCTGTTCTCTCTGGGTTAGGGGTTTGGCCCCTGACCCTCTATTGTGTGCTTCCTTCCCACTCTTATTGGGATGGCACGAGTTGGTTAATTGCCCAATCTCGTGGCTCCCAATATTGCTTATCGGCTTATAACTTTATGGGGTGTTAGCGGGATTGAATAAGCTAACACTCCCCCCCATGCTATCTTCCTGGTAAGAAGATAGCATCAACCAAAAAGTGCGCTACAATCCCGCTGGGTCCCGATCTAGTATCGGGTGTGGGGTGGAATTCTTTTCTCTTGGAGCCGGCTTTCCAGGCCGCCCCCTATGGGTATGATAACGCTACCCTGTGTGCCTGGCGTCTCATGTCGGGCCGATCGCGCTCACCTCTTCACGCGACTTTTGTTTCCCCAACACTTTCGCCCTATCTCCCCTCTACTCTCACCCTAACTCTCTCATACCCCCGGACCTCCTCGTCCCTCACTCAGCCTCTTATTCTCCCCCCCCACACTAGAATTGCGTTCGCACTCTCTCCGCACTTCGCACTCTTACTCCGATCCTCAACTCCACTTCGACTATTTTATCTCTCCTGACGAACCTCCCCCCCCTCTCGTGCCGTCGCACTCAAGAAGCGTGAAATTGTCAGTTGTCTCGTCCATAGTGCCATAGTCAGTTATCCCCCAGTCCCAGTAGCTAGTTGAGAAAGGTTGTATGACTATAGTACTTACTCCAAACATATGTATTTTAGATTACTAATTACTACGTACGTACATACAAATTGCACTTATATGATTATTTGCATTAATTAAATTTACACTTAATAGTTCGTACGTTCCACGCGGCGCCTTCCAGGCACACCACGTCTCAGTCCCACTCCCTCGACTCTGAGAACCTATCTGTTCCTCCTGACGTCCTCTTCCCTGGCCCGTTTCTTGGTTATCACCGTTCCTCTGGCATCATCCGCTTTCTGCTTTCGGACCTTCGCCGCCACTTCCTTGCTAATCCCGGTCGTTGGCCCCTTGGGCGCTGGTGTTATTAGTGCCCGATATCGCTTCGCCGGTGGCCCCTCAGAATGGCCCGGTTGTCTCCCTCGAGTGGCGTCCCATAGGATCATTTTCATTGCCTTTGGTACGTGTTCCGCCAAGAAATCCCTAAACTCCCTCCGGTTCTCTGGTGTCCACCTGTCCAGGTACCGTTGCGTGTTCATAACTCCGGCGAACGACGCCGCCGTTGCTACCTCTTGATAGGTAAACGGTAACCTTCGCTTTATGATTTCCATGTGGGTCTCCTGGTTTATGAGGAAGAAACCCCACTTGAATTCTTGGGCCTTCATGCGCTGGCGCGTCATGGCCCCGACGTCCGCCCACTCCTCGAATCTCGTGAACTTCTCCTCGTCGCTCATCCAGTCGCACTCGCGCCCGTAGTGTCCCCAAAAATGGCACTTTGGACATCGGTTATGCAACTGTGGACACGCCCCCATCCTGTGGCTTGGTTCTCTACAGTAGAGACAAAAGGTTCCCCGTTGGAACCGGTATAGGCAACTGCTTTCCTGATGGGTCTGTCTCCCACAGTAGTCGCAGCCGAGTACCAATGTCTCCCGTCCCACCTCGTCTTTAGTCCCGAGCGATCTCCGCGGTCTGTGGAGTCGCTGGTAGGCGAACTTCTCTACGTTGGTCTCCCTGTTTACGTCGATCTCTCCGCCCCTCTCGGGCATCGTCTCCCCGAATACTATCCGTGGTGCCGTCCCCGGTTGCTCGCCCAACCTGATGGTGCTCCCCGCGAAATCCATCGCCGGCTCCTCGTGCACCCAGGTCCGCTTGCCGGATCTGTTCCAGAAGGCCCTCGCCCCACTGGCCGTCACCACCCTTCCGCCAACCCAGTCCGTGTCCGAGTGGCCTATCCTTTCGATGGGCGGCATCTCTCCGAACTCGTCACCGTCGTCTTCCTCTTCTGGTAGTGTTTCCAACCCCGGTATCCCGATGGATCCACTATGTCCCTTCCCGCCTTGGCTCTCGCCCGTAGCTCTCCATCCCTCTAGCTCCCTTAGCTTCCTTGGCGGTTGGTCGCCCTCGGCGCCCGCTGGTATGGGCATCGTTCGCAACCCCGACGTCGACTGTTTCGGCGATCCCACCGTCCATCCCAATTCTCGCCCTAGAGACTCCCCCGAACTCCCTGACGAAGTCCAATGAAGTTCGTCTAGGCCCGCCTGTTCCTCGAAGCCGTAACTCTGTGCCCTGGCCTCCTCTTCCCTCTCCTCTGCTTCTATCCTCTCCCGTCTAGCGACTTCTTCCAGTCGCTTTGCTTCTCGTCTGTCCGCCTCTAGCTGCTCCCATCTCTGATACGGTGTATCTGTCTCCCCGTCTACCAGATGTCGGCTGTTGTAGTACACCGACTCGCCCTTCAGCCCCGGGTGGTCTACCAGACCGTCAAAGGCCACTTTAAAGGCTCTCCTGTAGCTTAGGGGTGATCCCGATAACAGAAATGCCCCTGGTTCCCTCTCGATAACCACGGTCATGAATAAGTTAAGCAAACTTATCATCATCCAGTCCTCCTGCAGGATATATCGCTTCTGATATACCTTTATCGCTCCCCTGCGGAACTGATATACCTCCTGCTTTCCCGGTCTCGCTCCCCACTTCAGCGAGTTCGCTAGTTCTGCCCCGTATTCTTCTCTAAACTTTCCCCAGTCCATCGGTTTGTGGCATACGAGCCCCAATAATTGGCCCATCGCCACAGCCCCGCATTGGCCTGTGTTTTCGACTACCCCCAATCCATCCGGTGCCGTCATAGCCATAAAGACTTTCTGCATATCCAGGAGGTTGGTGGCGTCCGGACCGATGATCCTCTCCGCGTCCTCGCGAATCGCCGATCCCACCTTCGTCGTCGACTTCTCCCTTACTAAGACTTGTACCGCTTTCGGTAATCGGTCTAATTTCGGCCCGTCCTTCTTCCCATACGTCCCTAGGTCGAATAAGAAGATGTCCCCATTTGGCGTGGCCAAATGTAGGAGTATGGTCCTGGCCGACCCTGCCGTTCCTCGTCTTGAACCCGCTTCGTCTTCCACGGTTCCCTCGTCATCTAGGATCATATATCCTCCCCTGTTGACGGACTCTATGAATCTTTTCCAGTCTTTCCTCGGTGATTCCCTCGGATACTTCGGAATCCCGAACTTCGCCTCGTCCCCTTTCACCACGTAGTGGAAGTGTTGGAAGATCGCGTTGTCCAGCGACGGCGTTCCGTAGGTCCCGACCAGCCGCTGCTCGTGCATCTCCCGGAAGTGGTCCTGCAGCGCTCGTGCCGCGTGACCCCTTTCCAACTTCTCGTAGTATCCTCTCGTCTTCTCCTCCGGGTGTCTTTCGGTGAAATCCACCAGTATTTCTTTTCCTCCTGACTCCGCCTTCCTCTTCCTGATCAACTTACTCGCCATTCCGAACACTACACTCGCTCACCTGCAGGGTGGTGCCTTACCAAGGCACAATACAGATGAGTGATGTATTAAGATGTTTCGTACGGTTCGACAATGGCCTACTTTCTACTTAATTGCGCCTTTTAGCCTAAATTTAACCTAATTAATTTTTGAAGCTAGTAAATGAGTAAATTAGGCTCATTTTGGCCGTTACTTTTATTATGTTCTAGAACGACTTCCCTTGTGTTGCCACTATTTCTAACTTTCAGCCCTATTCTATTTATTTTAATTCTACTGTCCTACTACCTATTACTGCCTATGGATTATTCTATTCTCTAATCCATATTCTGGCCTACTTTGTGGGCCTATGCAGTACAGCAGTATACGTCGTGTGGCCACACGACTTACCCAGCTGTACTCATATGCCCCCCTCTCGCTACTAACTCTACTTACTGCTAACTAATATCTATATCCTATTTACCCCTTTTACCTCTTACTCTCTCTCTTCTAACTAATGGTACTGCGTACCCTCTAACTCTAACTAACGGTACTACGTACCTACTAACTCTAACTCTAACTAGCGGTACTACGTACCCTCTAACTCTAACTCTAACTAGCGGTACTACGTACCCTCTAACTCTAACTCTAACTGGCGGTACTACGTACCCTCTAACTCTAACTCTAACTAGCGGTACTACGTACCCTCTAACTCTAACTCTAACTAGCGGTACTACGTACCCTCTAGCTCTAACTCTAACTGGCGGTACTACGTACCCTCTAACTCTAACTCTAACTAGCGGTACTACGTACCCTCTAACTCTAACTCTAACTAGCGGTACTACGTACCCTCTAGCTCTAACTCTAGGCACTACGTACCTACTAACTCTCTAACTCTAGGCACTACGTACCTACTAACTGACTAACTCTAGGTACTACGTACCTACTAACTCTCTAACTCTAGGCACTACGTACCTACTAACTCTCTAACTCTAGGCACTACGTACCTACTAACTAACTAACTCTAGGTACTACGTACCTATTAACTCTCTAACTCTAGGCACTACGTACCTACTAACTAACTAACTCTAGGTACTACGTACCTACTAACTCTCTAACTCTAGGCACTACGTACCTACTAACTAACTAACTCTAGGTACTACGTACCTACTAACTCTCTAACTCTAGGCACTACGTACCTACTAACTAACTAACTCTAGGTACTACGTACCTACTAACTCTCTAACTCTAGGCACTATGTACCTACTAACTAACTAACTCTAGGTACTACGTACCTACTAACTAACTAACTCTAGGTACTACGTACCTACTAACTCTCTAACTCTAGGCACTATGTACCTACTAACTAACTAACTTTAGGTACTACGTACCTACTAACTCTCTAACTCTAGGCACTACGTACCTACTAACTAACTAACTATTATTTTTATTTTATTTTTATTTTATTTGTGTGGGAAGGGCGTCTCGCCCTCAATCCCACCCCCCTCAGTCCAAAACTTGGACGACTAAACTCCACTCTAACTCCATTTTAAGGTGTCCCTTCTAGAAGACAGCATTTACCTACCGCTCTCCTGTAGGTTTTTCTGTCTTTCGCACCTATCTTTCCACCTATCCGCACTTCTACCGATCGGACTCTTCCGTCCTCGTCGGAGTAGGTGCCTAAAACTCTCGCCAACCGCCACTGGTTGTTGATGATAGTATCATCCGTAACGATTACGAGATCTCCTACTTTTAACTCCCGATTCGGTTTCCTCCACTTGCTTCGCTTATGGAGCGTGGGTAGGTATTCTTCTACCCACCTCCTCCAATACTCTGCGCTTATTGCTTTAGCGACTTTCCAACTCTGGCGGGAATGTATATCATCTGGGTCTACACCCCGCATATCGATGGTCGCTGGCCTTTCCATCAGGAAATGGCTAGGCGTCAGCACGTCTAACGACTCAGGGTCATCATTCTCCGGATATAGCGGTCTGCTATTAAATGATATTCGCAAGTACTGTCCGTAAAACGTCCTCAGTGACCATGTGGGTGTTCATTAACTTCGTCATTAGACGCTTTGAACTGCCCACCAGTCTCTCGACGCATCCTAGTGTATGTGGTGCATACGGCGTCCTTCTCTCCAACTTTACTTGTCGTCTTCTCATGGCCGCCCTGACTTCTTCTCCTTCTAAGATGTCCAAGGCTTCTGCCATCTCACTCTCTGCGCCCACAAAGTTGGTGCCGTTGTCGCTGTATATCACTGCGATCGTCCCACCTTTGCGGTCCCTAAACCTTTCTAAGGCGTTAATGAATGCTGATGCGGTTGCATCTTGGGCGAGTTCTATCCCTACCGCCCGCGTATTGTTGCATACGAAGATAATACCGTAGCGTTTCTCCGTGTGTCGCATCACCTTGATCTTTATCGGCCCGAACATGTCCACACCGCAATGCGTAAATGGCGGGTCGTGCTGTCTTACCCTACTCGCCGGTAGTGGCGCCATCTCCTGTGTGGCTCGCTCCTTCTTCGCCCGCCGGCAGGTCTGGCACTGCCCCACTACCGCTTTAACCTTCTTCCTTAATTGTTTGACCCAATAGGTCCTCCTTATCTCTGTGAGGGTTCGGTTGGTGCCCCCATGCAGTATCGATTTGTGGGAGTCCCATATGATCTGGTGGACTATAGGCGATCCTGTGGGAATGATGATGGGTTTCGGTGGCACGACTATGCTGTTGTTATATCCCACCCTAGAATTCATTACTAGAATCCCATCCTCGTTGAGTTGTGGCGACAGCGTAATCAACTCGCTGTCCCGTCGGAGGTGCTGTTGGTTGCCGACACGTTCCACCTCGTCGCCGTAGTTCTTCCGTTGTTCATAGCGGATTATTGCCTTGGCCGCTCCTTCCAGATCTATGGTTTCCCTGGTTTTCTTCTCCTTATTAACTCCCGCGAGGAAATTCCCGAAGGCTCTCCAGTACGCCACTAGTTTCTTGGTCTTGTACCAACTAGAACTGTAGCTGAGGAGTTTGTCCGTCGGGTTATCGCGTAGTTCTTGCTTTGGTTGCACGTCCCTAATCTCCCTCACCATCTGGGAGTATATCTCTTCTCCCTCCGAGTCTCCCTCTTCTCCCTCTGACACCGCTTCTGAGCCCGGCTCCACCTTTCTCATTGGCGGCCAGGCCTCTTTATCGCTCAGAAATTGTGGCCCATGTTGCCACAATACTTCCTTCTTTAAGAAAGTGTGGCGTTCCACGCCCCTCGACAGCAAGTCCGCTGGGTTCTCGTCTGTTGGGCAGTAGTGCCACCTTTCCAGTTCTGTGCTCGCCCTTATTTCGTCCACTCTATTCGCGACGAATATCGGGTATCTCGTCTTTTCGTTGTGTAGCCAACCAAGCACTACCATGGAGTCCGTCCAGCAGTGTGTCTCCACTATGTTGGGAATTGTATCCACTAGGTAGGCTGTGGCTCTAACTCCTAGTCTCGCAGCTGTCAATTCTAACTTGGGAACAGATGCTGAATCTGGCGGCATTGACTTAGCTTTGCTAAAGGCTAGTCTGGGCTTGTGAGCCCCCTCTCGTTGTACTAAATAGAGTGCCGCTCCGTATGCCTCTAACGACGCGTCGGAGAACATATGTAGGTCCAGATTCGTCATGTTCCCGTCCGGGAAATACACTTGCGGCATGTTGTATGTTCCCATCCTTTCCAAGTCTCCTGTCCATTTGCTCCACTGTTTCTTAATGTCCTCTGGTACCTCTACGTCCCACTCATCCTTCAATTTATATACTCTCTTGAGTATCTGTTT